>JAVMSB010000065.1:57668-122332 GCA_031761475.1 Penicillium pancosmium | reverse complement strand
GCATTGGGGTGGAGCGGGGTCGGGGGATGATGGCAAGTAGGCCCTGGGTGAGGAGATGGCCGGTCTTTTGGAGGTAGTGTTTTGACAGCTTTTTGGCGTAGTATGTGCCGCCGACGCGTCGGGCTTCTTCGAGTTCGTCAGAGTAGACGGATTCGTCGTCTGAGTCGTAGAGTGGATAGTCCTCGTCGCCGGCGAGGGGCTGTGCAGCGATACGTTCTTCGATGTCGAGCTCATTGCCGTTTGTCTCGGTGAAGAGGCGACTATCGTCGCCGATGTGATGAGCAAACCCATTCTCGTGGTTTTGGGCGGATTGCGGGGAATCTTCGTCGTCTGAGTCGTCCTCGTCATTGGCGGACAATGATGTGCTGGCCAACGGCCGTTGAATACCGTAGTGCCGGTTGACGGGCTTGCGAATGTCGACATCCATCTGTGGGTACCAGAAGGGAAGCAGGTTGATTCGGGTAGGGAAAAGGGTGGCAGTTCCGTGAATGAACTTGCTGAACTTCGGGACAGCTTCAACCAAGTGACTCGCGGTCAATTCACGAATCCATTGTGGGGGTTCCTGGCCAGCCTGGGTCTGCAGTTTCACCTCCAGCACGGCGTAGGGGAAGCGATCGATATCCTCCGGGGGCAGTTGTGAGAATGGGAAGTCCACGCCGATATCCATGCGACGCCAGTTGTTGCCGGCCCGCCGGCGGCCATCCATGTTGTCCTCTCGAATCATGGTGAGCTCAGTATCAAGCGAAATACGAACACGGGCATCTCCCGGGAGCTGGAAGGCCGTTCGGTGGTAGAAAGTGCGAGTAACCGGGACCAGACGGCGGGTGATGACTCGATATTGGATCTCCCGGGCGAGCTGCTCGAGGTCGGCAATCTCCTCGGGGCTCTTCTTGCCCTCCTTGCGCATCTTGTCGAATGCCTGCTCCACAGTCATACGGCCTTCCAGGAACGCATTGACATTCTTCTCCTTCAGGGAGAAACGAGCCTTGACAGATTTCTCTCCAGTCCAGTCCTCACGGTGAGTCTTCCGCTCCAAGAAGATCTGGTCGCTTTCCATCCCCCCATACCAACGGAGACGAATGGCCTCGGCGCCCTCGGTCTTCTTCAGACGACCTTGGTACAGCTCCCAGGTATCGGTGTTATCGTAATAAATGGACGAAATCGCGGTATCCTTCTCCTCGAACTCCTTATTGGCATTGAAGACCAGGACCGGCAGGTGCTTCAGGACGACCAGCTTCAGCTCGGTGATGTTATCCCGGTGAACCCAGTATTTGGTTGTTTGACGAACAAAGTTTTGCTGGTTTCCACCAGCGGACGCATCGCCCTTGACTGGGTTACCCTTGGTACGGACAAGGTCATACAGCTTGGAGAGGTTGATCACAAAGGCATCGTAATTGTCCTTGAAGAAAGGCTTGGCATTGAGTCGGGCAGCAAAGACCGGCTTGAGGTACCATTGCGTTTGTTTCTATTTCTCAGCGGTTAGTTGATGGTCGAGCTCCATTGTGAATCCTCCACGTGAATATTGCAACATACGTCGTGCTTCTTAATAATCTTCTGGAATCCAGTGTAGTTCAGCTGGGTGAATTTGGCGAGATCGTGGACGTCGGCAATGATATCGCTGAGAATCTCCTCGAGCTGCAAGAAATCCTCGTCGTCGGGCGGGGGCATACGAACGCTGTCCCGGCGATTGCCAGTGGAGCGCTCGAGGCGAGAGACGACATCACTGACTTCGATCTCACTAGCCTGGATGCGCTCGACAATCTCTTCACTCTTCCGCTTCTGGAAGGTAAAGACCTTCTCCAACTCGCTCTCGAGCAGAGTGACGAAAGTCTTCTCGTCATCCTCGGTCCATTCGCGACGAGGGGGTTTTGCGTTTTCGGGGGTCGGCGGAGTCACGTAATCAGTCTTGAGACTTTTCTTCAGCTCGTCGTAGGCGATGTAGAAGGGGTGGTAGTCCTGGATCATGGACGAGCGGAGGTGTTCACCGAACCTGAAGACATTGGGGGGAAGGGCGTCAGTACCATGCGGGGAAGCATTCCTCGCAGCGATGGGGGATCGATAGGGAAAGCGGAAGCTCCAGCAGGAATGCAGGGACTCACCTCATGTTGGGCGATTGATTATAGACAGGGACGAGCAGAGAAGGTCAATTGCTCATGTCGGAGGGAAGAGGCGAAAAAGTGCAGGATGCAAGAGAGAGGCTTGGGATGCTTTATCGGTCGCCCGAGAACGGCTAGGCTGGGGCGGGTCCGATCCGGGGCCAGTGCAACAACGGGTACCGTGGAAGAGTGGAACTATCACAGAGATTGAACGTATCGCAACAGGGTATGAACATCAAATTTCACCGGTAGGGTGTAACAAAGTAGAGGGAATTGTGCAACCAGAAGGAGACTCGCAGGGAGTGGCAGGAACTACCAAAACTAACCTCTGCACACTCTGCCGATAGTGAGATGTGATTGGTTCCCATCCGGTGGATCCCTGCTAGCTACTCGCTGACTCATCTAACCCCACTGACGTCGATTGCCAGTCACAACGGCACGTGCTGCGCTTGTTGTCGACGGTGGAGTCTAGATTTACTTTAGTAGAGTGTTTACTACGGAGTAGTGTCACTAGGATTAGTGGTTCAAAATTACGACGAAGGAAGAGTAGGTGAATACTCGTATGGGTATACGAGAATTCTCGGAGTGGTGGTATGGTGTGTATACTCCACCCAGCTGTGCCTGTCCCAACTCACAGACTTTGTGTAACAGGCTAACACCCAGCCATGTGCACCTCGTACCCAATCCAGTCCTCCGTCCTCTGCACTCCCAAGTCCGATTGATATGGTTTATTTCACACAGCCCAGGTTGATTATTTTTCATTTTTATCATAGTGTGTACAATGCTTATAGTATTTACTCTAAAATAAACACACCTATCACTTATCCCCAACCTCCATATATACGGTGGAGTCCTATCTACTCGTGGACAGCCTAAAACACCTTCCTTCCAATCCAACTGCCACATCCGGGAAAGCTTAGATGCTGGCTCGCCACCCTACTCCCGACCCGTCTCGCTAATCTTAGTGCGAAACCCGAAATGCATCTCGAACATGTGCCGGCCGGGGAGAAAGAGAAAAAAAAAAAAAGAAAAAGAAATTATTGACGTGATAACTGTATCGGATTATTCAATGTTTTTACATTATGCAGCCAAATGACGCCGGCGCCGGCGATCCCTCCCACTCCGGAAGGACCTCACGCGACCACCGCATAGCTCAGGATGTACTCTTTAGAAACATGCAGCAACACCCCCAATGAACGCCGAATTACTTGCAAAAATCGGGTCGGTTCGTAACAGTTCCGCGCACTGGAGAGGGCAAGCAGGAAATAAAATAGAAAACAACCCAGAGAAGAAGAGGGGGCGAAGGAAGAAAAAAGAGAATAAAAAAATAAAAAAACAAATATGCTACCCGGTCGATCATTTCATCGTAGATCTCACTCAGATCATCGCCGTATCCTCTTAAGACAACCCCATGGCCGCCCGGCGAATACTTCGGCGTGGGCCTTCTCCAGAGACATGCACGGCACCCTCTTGTTCCAGCGAACGCACCGCATCACCAAACTGGTTGTGATCTATAGGCACATCGCTCTGTTCGCCCATGTCGCGGAACAAGTCAGTCCAGCGAACGGCTGCACCTCCAACGCCACCGCGGTCGGCAATTCGAGCGAGCACTGCCTTCTTGAGATCCTCGCGCATGCGTCGCTCGCTGGCACTGGTACCCTCCGTGAGAAGACCCATGTCGATCAGACCCGTGCGCGCGTCTGTCGCAGCCTGCTTGATGGCCGAGCGAATCAATCGCACGGCTTCGTCGACATCGCCTGCCGTCACCTCGGGGGAGAGGCGCATACGGGCATGAGCTTCAGACAGACGGATCATCGACTCCAGTTGACGGGTCGTGGCCGTGATGCGGCGCTCCGTGGCTCGGATGTCATCACCCAGTTGGCGCATGGCAACGTAGGCGTCTGCGAGGGCGGTACCCGCGGCGGGAGTCAGGACGGGGTGAACCTGGGTCTTCGCGTAGGTGATATAGGCTGTGAGGAACTCGACTGGCAGAATCTCCTGCGAGCTGGCGTTGTCAGGGGTATCTTCGAGATACATGTTGACCAAGTGCTTTGCCATGCGGCGATCCTCGGATTCGTCGACGCGGTCAAGAACCAGGTAGACCAGGTCGAAACGGGAGAGCAGGGTTGGGGGGAGGTCGATGTTCTGAGGCACGGGGAGACGGGGGTTGTAGCGACTGCCGATTGGGTTGGCGGAAGCCAGAATGGATGTGCGAGCGTTGAGGGTGGTGATGATACCGGCCTTGGCGATGGACACGGTCTGTTGTTCCATGACTTCGTGGAGAACGGAGCGGGTGGCTTCGTTCATCTTGTCGAACTCGTCAATACAGCAAGTACCGCCATCGGACAAAACCAAAGCACCAGATTCGAGAACCATCTGCTTGGTTTCGGGATCGCGAGTCACGTAGGCTGTCAAACCGACTGCTGAAGAACCCTTACCGCTAGTATACACACCACGCGGGGCGATCTTGTGAACGTAGCGCAGCAGTTGAGATTTGGCGGTAGATGGGTCACCACAGAGGAGAATGTTGATGTCTCCACGGTACCGGGGGTTACCACCCTTCTGGAAAGTCTTGTTGGTACCGCCGAACATCTGCAGCAAGATACCCTTCTTCACATCGTCCATCTCATAGATACTCGGTGCGAGCGAGCGAGAAAGTAGTTCGTAAAGATCAGGGCGCGAGGCAGTGCGCTTGATCTTCTCCTCCTCCTCCGCGGAGATCTTGCGGGTTTGATCAGCTTCAGCTGCCTGCTCGGACATTTCCTGCTCAACTGTGGACACGTCGATACCCATCTTCTTCTTGTCAACCTTCTGCACATGCAGAACATCAACGTAGGTCTTGAAAAGAGCCTTCTGAGAACGCTGGCGAGCGCTCACTCGCATGGGGTTGCAACGGAAGATACCAGTAACCTCGACGCGGTCACCAGCCTTGCAAATGTCGACCAGTTCATCGTAGACGCAGAGAGAGACTGAGTGAGGTGTCTGGCCATCGGGGACGTTGTCGGGGGTTTCTTGTAGCTTAATGACTTGTTTGTCGGAAAATGAACAACGGTTGTGGATGAGTTGCATGGAATTTTTCTCTTTGCACGAATCGCGGGGGCAAATAGTAGGCTCAGCGATGCGGCCACGGTCAATGTCAACCTGAACTCCGTAGCTGCAGACGTGGCAGCGGAAGAACGCTTCCTTCATATCCGGAATGATAGGAGTGGTACGGATGACGAGACCCTTGATGCTAACCAATTTATCCATATCTATCACGATGTCAGTATCTCTCTGAAATGAGGGCAAGCTAGTATCAACGTACCAGCTGGGTCGAGATCTCTCATGTTCACAGTCTTGTCGAGTCCGAATGGAAGCACCTTGTATGCCATAGCCTCAACTTCGCCCACAAGGTCGGGTACTTCCGTATTGGGAGCAACACCATCCGATGTAAGGATAGACTGGCCACGACGATCACGGGATGGAATACCACGCTGGTTCTCAGAACGCAGGACGTCCATTTCCTTCAGAGCCAAGTCCACCATCACATCCTTCACGGTCTGATCCATCAACGGAATAATTTCCTGAGGGTACGCGAGCAATTGGTGCCATAACTTCTGGGTCAGGGGGTATGACTTCAGGTTGCGGGCATCCAAGTTGAAAGTCGACATACCAAGTCGGCGCATATCATTAAGCATGGTAATGTACTCGCGCTTCTCAGCGGCATCCCCAAGGAATCGAGTTTCGTCCTCTGAGGCTCCATCCGCCCACAGACGGTACTTGGTAGCGAAATTGTAGAGGAAGTTCTTGAACGCGGACATGGAGTCCTGGATCGAAATGTTGGTACCCCAAATGACGCGCGAGGAGTTACCAGCCATCGCCTCCGCCTCGGAAGTTCCGGGGTTGATGTTCGAGAAAGTGGCATCCGATCGAGCCACATTATCACCAGAGGGCATGCCATTGGCGTCAACGAAAAGTCTGGCTCGGCGGGCAGGAGTCGATCCAAATACGCCCGAGTGGAGGTCACTACGACGGGGTCCTGTGCGACCTTGGCGGTTTGGGGAGACAAACAAGCCGCTGCTTATACTGTTGGCATCTGAGCGGATGTCGGAACGAATATCATTGCGGGCGAAGCCCCGGGTTGGGGAGGAGCTGGGGATGTAATTGATGGGGGAAGAGTCTGGACAAGTTAGCTTGATCGATACTACGAATCGACCGTATCGAGATCGTCGGATTTTCGATTTTCGATTATTTTTTCCACATACCTCTAATACCGCCATTGTTGGCTCTTGGTGTCCTCTCGCCATCATCGACTGTCGAACTAGCCTCGGCCATGCGGACATCGGGAGTTTCAGCGCCTCTATTTGACCTGGTAGGTGATGATTGGAAGAACATTGGGGATGATGATGGGACAGCTCGTTCGGCAGCAAGGCGTCGGGCGGCGCGGGGGGTAGTCTGTTGTTGACTTGGGCTGCTGGGAGGCTCACGGGCGGACGAGGCAGGCGATGCGGTCGCTTTCTTTGCGGAGCGACCCCTCCGACTGGCCGGTGAAGACATGATGGATGTGTATTAAGGGTGGGATGGGGGGTTGGATGGGTGATGGTGGGTGAAGATGGGGCGGACCTGGACTTGGAGAAAGGGAGGAACACGAAGCGTCCTTAGGACTTTTTCCTGCGTCCCTGCGACGCGCTGCGACGCGCCCACGCGTTAAGTGGTTCCTCTTTTGGCTAGCGTGTTTAAGGAGGGTCATGTGATATGTTTGCAGGCTCTGGTCACGTGTCACACGGCTGGTAAAGCTGACCCACGCGGGAGCGGAACCTCCCGATGGTACAGAGCTGAGTACAGGGTACAGAGTACAGAACTGTCTACTTCATAATTGCAGGATGAGATATAAGCGTGGGTTCCACGCTTATATCATATATGCTGGACTTTTAAAAATGAAGAGCCGCATACTCACACCTACAATGTCAAGATCTAGAGCAGAACGATGATGCATCCGAAGTCTTATAACCGGACTCGAGCTGAAAGTTCTAAGCTCAACTGGGCAGCCCTATCCTACTGCGCTGACAGGTTTAGACTATATAATAATAATACTAGTGCCGGTCCTTATACTTAAATTGAATTGAACGAGGTCATGAATCAGGTTGAAAAGAGGTTACTGCTACCTACCTTAGGTAATACTAGTACTAGTTTCTGGGTTTCTCACTGCCTTCCCGCGTGGAGGGCCTTCAAGTTGCGTCTTCGGGTCGTAAGCCACTGCCAATGGTGTTTGCAGGTTCTTTATTGCTTTCAATCCTATTATACAGATTCGGAATCATTATGGAATCGTACTAGTAGCTTATGCTAACTCTGGAGAGCTCCTATACTACTAGAAGTAGTACCTCGAATCTGAAACTTCCAAGGGCTGAATGATATATATCTGTACGCTCAAGCGACAACCATTAACACTGAGATAATTCCCGCTCGCACCCGGGGATATTTCATCGGCTATTCAAACACTAGTCAAGATGACCCAGTATGCCTACTCATAAAAGCGGAGTATCAACAGCTCCGAGCAACGTAGTACTACTCGTAGCAATACGACGTCCCGATTGGGAGTGAAGAGTGGCTTGTGTCCCTGAAAGACACCGCCACCGCCACCGCCACTCCAGGTCAGCCAATCAAAATCATCCAATCGTCCAATCATTCAATGGCGCCTTCCCCTTTCCGGTGTGTTTACCCATCTAAGTGCTGAGGGTCCACAAAGTAGAGTGCAACAGGAGAATCTTCGGGGTTCAAGTTCGGATCGAACTTGGAAGAGTTCTTTCCACTTACACTACTACTAAGCGATGCACCAAGTGGGAACCTTCAAATTGGTCTCTGCCTTCACAAACTGATCTCCTTGGCTGATCGCTCCCGGGGAAAAGAAACAAGCCAACGCTACTGCAATCTCTCTGAAGCCGCCGGGATCTGCTTGGCTGTTTCACCAGGCGCCTGATGTCATCCCACATCCGATCGGCGCATCCACGATTCCTCCAATCATCCCTGTCCTCGCTTTGGCAGATAAACTTGGCAGTCTGCTATCAGTCCGTTGGGCGCCAGCTCAAACACCAGTACACACGCCAGCCACTGTTGTCATTGTGTCACGGACAAAGACCGCGCTTTTGAACCATAGGGCCACTCCACCGCCGATCACCCCCCTTCCCCGTTTATCCATTGGCGCCTTTGTTTTCCATGCTCTTTTTTCTTGTTTCTTGTTTCTGCTCCCTCAACACTTGCTTCCTCCCCAGATCATGCTGAACCCCCTCGAATCTCCCGAAAATACGACTTGACCTGGGAGACACCTGCTAAGGAGTACGCCAGATGCTCCTGGGGACGACCCCATAAAAATACACCCTCTCACGTTTTCCTACCCCGGCATCAAATTCACCGCCGATCATCATGACCCTGACCTCCGAGCTTGAACAGGCTCTGGAGCATACGGGCGGCCATGGCAAGACGGGCTCCGGGGTCTCGATTCAGACATTTCTGGCCTCGCTGGCGACGGCCATGGTCGTCTTTGCCGTCGAAGTCTTATGCTTCATGCTGCTGAAAGGGAAACTGACCCGCATTTAGTATGTGTTGGCCGGTGAAGAAATTATGGAACTATTAGGCTAATACTCTCCTGTGCAGCCAACCCCGTACCTACCTAGTCCCTGATCGTGAACGAACATCGCCATCACCACCGGGTCTCTTTCGCTGGATTGGCCCGGTGTTTCGAACCTCCAGCTCTGAATTCATTCAGAAATGTGGGCTCGATGCCTACTTCTTCCTCCGATATCTACGAATGCTGCTGAAAATATTCTTCCCCCTCGGAGTTTTGATTTTACCGGTCCTGCTTCCTCTTAACCGTGTCGGTGGAAAGGGCAAGACTTCCATGAACGGCACCGAGAATGGCAATCACTGGGATGTGTCTGGTCTCGATCAACTCGCCTGGGGTAATGTGAAACCCGAGCACACCCATCGATATTGGGCACACCTAGTCATGGCCGTCATCGTGGTTTTCTACGTTTGCGCGATCTTTTTCGACGAACTTCGCGGCTATATTCGCATGCGACAGGCCTATATGACCTCCCCACAGCACCGACTACGTGCCTCAGCAACCACCGTTCTGGTGACCGCCATCCCACCAAGCTGGCTGAATATCGAATCTCTGGATAACCTGTTCGATGTCTTCCCAGGCGGTGTTCGAAATATCTGGATTAATCGCAACTTTGATGACTTAAATGAGAAAGTGAAAGAACGGAATGAGCTCGCCTTGAAACTCGAAGCGGGAGAAACGGATCTTATTGTCAAATGCAAGAAGGCCGCGCTCAAAAAAGCCAAGGCCGAGGCCAAACGCGCCGGCAAGAGCAAGTCCAAGGTGGTAGATCGCGAGAAGGAAGCCACAGACCAACGCGCATCCCAAATGGCCATGGGGCCTGGTGTCAGTTCTGGTAACCCTCACCAAGCTCATACACTCAGTGAAATTTTGCACCGAAAACCAGAAGGTGCAGAGGGTCATTCGAGAAACGAGTCGGGAGAAAGTGCACGAGTTGGTGGTGTCTTCAATCCTGCCCTTGCAGCAGCTGGGGCTGTCGGGTTAGGTGTTGAGAAGCTGGGCAAGACTGTCTTGGGCGGTTTCAAGAAGGTCGAGAATGGTCTGGATGGCAAATTGACTCGGACTGGGGGCTTTGTAGCCACTGAAGATGGTACGGGAGCAGGGGGAAGAAATGCGCCCTCAATAAATGAGGAGGATTCCCCAACCGATCAGGTCATGGCCGGGCCCATGCACTCCGTTCCTGTCCCTCGAACCCCCGAAGATCAGACGTCGCAATCGACATTCCCCGAACGCACAGCACCACCAAAGCGACCCTCCTGGAAATCCCGTGTCTCCTCCCATCGATCTAAAGGGTCTGTGCCTGAGCCTGATGAATATCCACTTACGGCCCCAGATACGCCCGCCGAGGATTCGAATCGGCGCGGCTCTGCGAAAACCAAAGGTAACAAAGACAAGAGCAAGCGCAAGAGCCTCAAGGAAGGAGAGAAAGTTGTGGGCGAAGAATATCCGATTGCTTATAACGAGGATTTCGAGAACGAGGACTATGGAGAACCAGTCTGGGAAAAGTACATTCGAGCAAAGGACCGAGACACCATGCGCCTTCCCATCTTCGGGTGGAAGTGGATGCCATCTCTCTGGTTGCTCGGTAAGAAGGTCGACACCATTGATCATTGTCGAAAGGAGCTGGCTCGTTTGAATCTGGAGATCGAAGTTGACCAGCAAAACCCGGAGCGATTCCCGTTGATGAACTCGGCATTCATTCAATTCAATCACCAAGTCGCTGCGCATATGGCCTGTCAGGCAGTTGCTCACCACGTTCCCAAACAAATGGCACCCCGTGTCGTGGAGATTTCTCCCGACGATGTCATCTGGGATAACATGTCCATCAAGTGGTGGGAGCGATACCTGCGCACATTTGGAATCGTCATTCTGGTCTGTGCTATGGTTGTTGGCTGGGCCTTCCCCGTTGCCTTTACCGGTCTCCTCTCACAATTGTCATATCTCAAGAACACATTCACATGGTTAGAGTGGCTGAGCAAACTCCCCGACTGGTTCATTTCTGCCATTCAGGGTATTCTCCCTGCCCTCTTCTTGGCCATTCTCATGGCACTCCTTCCCTTGATTCTTCGATTCCTCAGTCGCACCCAGGGTCTCCACACGGGCATGGCTATTGAGTTGACTGTACAAAACTATTTCTTCGCGTTCCTGTTCGTGCAGCTGTTCTTGGTTGTCACCATCGCCTCCAGTTTTTCCGCGATTCTCGAAAACATCACCAACGTGACCAGTTGGCCCGAGCTCTTGGCTCAGAATATTCCCAAGTCTAGCAACTACTTTTTCTCCTACATGATTCTTCAAGCGATGTCTGTGAGCGCTGGTGCGCTTGTCCAAATATTCGGTTTGATCAGCTGGTTCATCCTCGCTCCCATCCTGGACTCCACCGCTAGAAAGAAGTGGGCTCGAACGACCAACTTGAATCAAATGCAATGGGGTACATTTTTCCCGGTTTATACCACATTAGCATCTATCGGTAAGCCAACCTGCTATATAGAGAATAACATGACCCACTAACATTTCTTTTAGGACTAATTTATTGCGTTGTTGCCCCTCTTATTTTGGTTTTCAACATTATCACATTCAGCCTCTTCTGGTTTGTCTATCGATATAACACTTTGTATGTCACAAAGTTCCGCTTCGATACCGGTGGCCTTCTTTTCCCTCGCGCCATTAACCAGCTCTTCACCGGCCTTTACGTCATGGAGGTGTGCTTGATTGGATTGTTCTTCCTCGTTCGAGACGACAAGGGCGACGTCGCTTGCGAAGGCCAGGCTATTTGCATGATTATCGTCCTCATCCTGACTGCCGGGTATCAAATTCTTCTCAATGAGGCGTTTGGTCCTCTCCTTCGATACCTGCCAATCACGCTAGAAGATGCGGCGATTAAACGTGATGAGGAGTTCGAGCGTGCCCAGCATGCCCGCCTAGGCCTGACTATTGATGACGATGACGACGAGGATGAAGAAAACGATGTCAAGAGTCTCGAGCGTCGTCTATCCGAGCATGAGCGCCAAGAACGTCACCAGGGCCAAAATGAGAAGGATATTGAGCTGAAGAGCCTTGATACTGACCGAGAAGGTCACAAAAATAAATTCGCGGGAGGCCGACTATCCACGCCAAAGCTCGGCAAAAAGCGGCCATCTTGGGCTGACCGTTCCCCGAAGGCCAATCGGAGGTCTAAATACTTTGGTGTCAATTCAGCCACCGCAAGTCCGACTATCAAGAATCTCCGAGAAAAGATGGCACAGGATGCCGAGTCCCAAGGACCGGAAGCCAACAAGATGGGCCAGGCTCTGTTCGCCGGTATTCACGACGAATTGGAAGATCTCACCCCCGATGAACGTGATCAGCTAGTACAACGCGCTTTCCAACATGAGGCTCTCCGTGCTAAACGGCCCGTGATCTGGATTCCTCGTGATGACACTGGAGTCAGCAATGACGAGGTGTATCGAACACAACGATTCAGCAAACATATCTGGATTAGCAACGAATACCAAGCACTTGATGGGAAGTGCCGGACGATATTCAGTCGCAGCCCGCCCGACTTTTCCGAGGTGGACTTGATCCAATTGTAACTTATTGCATTCCATGAGCGTTTATTTTACTGGGAGGACTTCCTTGTTTTCTTCTTCTTGCATAGCATATTTTGAGCGTCACATACTTTGTCTCATAAAAACAATCATTTCCCTGGTGGGCATCTATAATAAGACAACACTGCCAGGTTGCCTTTTAAATCTCTCATAACTCGTAGATCAAATTTCCTTCAGCTCACACCCCCTCAATCTCTCAATCCATAAATCGACACAGCGGCAGACGATAGTTGTCGACCACCCAGTAAGCCCGCTTCACACCTTTCCATTCACCATCCAACTTAGGCACAGGAATATCCTCCCAATCAACATCAAACCCAGCCTCAAACAAATCCATCTCAGCAACCTTCTGATAGACATCATAGGAGATCTGGCGATCCGCGCCCATCCCATTGAAGAACCCCCACTTACCCCCCTCCTGCTCAAGCAACCCAATAACCTGCTCAGAAAAGAAGTCCCGGAAATCCGCGTAAGACTCGGCAAAGGTATCATAGTAGATCGCATCAAAGGTAACACCCTCACCCACAAGTCCAGGCAGAATATCCTGCCACCTACCCTCGTGAATAGTGACACCGGGCTTAGAATCCCAACCACGCTTCTTCATCTCAGCAACAACATCCGCATGCGCCTCGATAATATGGTGCTCGGAGGGTTCCCGTTCCTGGAAAAATCCATCCACAATCCCCATCCCGTGCCCAATATTGAGCACCTTCAACCCAGGCCGCGGGAGCAGCGCGACAGCAGATTTCTTCATGATATCACTCTCCCACTCCATCATAACGCCATTCTGATCCGAGTCCAGAATCTTGTCCTCTTGGATATTCAAGTTCGAGTCGAGGTATCGCGCATTCGTGACGCCGGGGTTGGCCTCTTCAGCAGCTTCGGCTTCGGCCGTTGCGAGAATTGATGCTGCTTGTTCGGCAGATACTTCGACTAACTCGGGCGCTGTCTCGTCGTCGGCTTGAGCCCCGCTCTCTTTCACGTCGTCTTCTTCGTCGTACTCATCTTCTGAGAGCTCTTCGTACCCGTCTAATCGGTTTAGAAGCATTTCCGCACGCACGCCTGCATCAACGATGAGGTCGTATAGCTCTGTTGCGCCGATACGACGCGCGAGACAGCCGGGCGTTTCATCATTGTTGTCTAGGTCGTTCCAAATAGCGCCTTCCTCGAGCAAGAGCTTGACAGTGTTGACGCCGGACTTGAGAGTCTCGGGGTCGATTGGTGGTTTAGTTGCGCCATTGGTCTCTGTCTCGTCGGTCTCGGGCTCGCAGGCCGCGATTGCGGAGTGGAGGGGTGTGTAGCCTGTCTCGGGGTCTTTGACGTTTGCGGCGTCCGGGAGAGCGGATTGTGTGCGGGTGAGACGGCGGAGTTTTGCGAAATCATGTTGTGAGGAGGCGAGGAGGATTTCTTGGACGTCTAGGTCGACGTCGATTTGGCCAAAGGTTATCTCGGGTCCTTCTGCGTCGGTCATTTTGGTGGTGGGGTTCTGGGGGGTTGGGTGTTAGTTTAGCGGGGAATCGGACTTGAAAGCGATAAAAGGGTGCTAATTATATGCTTGGTTTACTAGTACTCACCGAGTGGTCCTCGAATTAGGTATATTTAAAACCTTGGAAGTGTATGCGACTGAATATCAAAAAGTGGCGGGCGATCAAAAAAAGTTGGTGGAGACCTGCTCGCCGCCTTCGTCCCCGCGTCAGATAGAATGCGTGCATGAAAATATGCTTGGATCATCTATCTCTACGGATTTGGAGGGGTTTGGAGCTTGGAACGATACAAGAATAATGCATACTTAATTGAACTTGAAGAAAAATGAGAGAAGAATCAAATGGAAGAGAAGAGACCGCGTCCCGATGCTCTGATAAAGCTATTTGTACATGATTTGACGATTTGACCACTCCGGCGCCCAATTAATGTGATTTATTTGTTCTCCTCGCTCCCCGAGTTGACGTTCAGGCCGAGACCCTCGTTATCCAGGTACAGCTTGTTCTTGCCGCCGTTCTCCTGGATGATCTGGGCGATCTGGCGGGCGTTCTCGATCTTGCGCAGCTCAATATAACTCTTGCTCTTCTTGATGGCATCACCAATCAGCTCGGCGGAGCGGGCCTCACCCTGGGCGCGGACAATGAAGGCCTGCTTCTCTTGGCGGGCCTTATCGACCAGGAAGGCGGCACGCTGGGCGTCCTGCTGGGCCACTTGCTTGGCCTCAACAGCGGCGGTGAATTCGGGGGAGAAGGTCAGGTGCTGCAGAGTGCATACAGATTAGCGAGATTCCATCTCAAATTTGGGGGCGCAGGGCATCTCATACAGTCAGAGAGACATCGTCAAGGGCGATGTTGAAGCGGGCGGCACGGCGAGCCAAGTTCTCGCGAACCAGACGGGCGACGTTCTCACGTTGGGTAATCAGCTGGCTGGCGTTGAACTGAGCCACAACGCTCTTCAGGACCTCGTTGACAATTGAGGGGAGCACACGCTCGTCAAAGTCTTGCCCGAGGGTACGGTAGATCTGGGGCAGTGCGTCCACACGGGGTCTGGACAGGACACGGCAGGTGATGTTGACCATCTGCAAATCCTTGGTACCGGTCAAGGAGGCAATGTTGCGCGGTTTCGCGCGGACATCGTAGATGATGGGGGTCTCGAGCCAGGGAATCTGTATGTGGGTTCCTGTAATAATGCCGAGATGTTAGACCAGCTCGTCGTGCTATCTTTCCCGGGGAATCGGCTTACCTTCGGCGTAGATCTCCTTCCGCACACCACTTACTCGCGAGTACTTGATAGCACGGTGACCACCATCAACTGTAAATATGGTCAAAAACTGAATCGATCGAGCATGGTATAGGTTGCATACCGTTGAAAAGAGAGTTGGAAGCTGCCCAGGTACCGACACCAAGCAGGATGAGAGTACCGGCCAGACCGAAGCTGCCACGACCACCACCTCCGGGGAAACCGCCCTTGCGCTTTTGCAACATGAGCTGCACGCGCTCCCAAGCCTCTCGTTGATTCTGAGACATGATGTGTGAGTGTGAATAGAGACGGGGTGTTGGTTGAATGGATGCGTCCGGGAAGGTTGCAGAGCAAAGGTCAGCAGTAGGCGGTGAGACATAAAGTCCGGCAGAATCATCTTTCACAAGTTAGCTGGGCGAGACTCGTCCTTCCTTCTTCAATCACTTGACCCTGTCGCCATCAAATAACAAACATGGCGCCAGATCGCTCAGGAAAGAGTGTGTTCTTGGGGAACATCCCCTACAGTGCGTACAATCCACAGGAATGCGGAACCTTTGTTGCCTACGCTAACTCAATGTGCTTTAGACCTCACCGAGGAGCAAGTCAAAGACATCCTCACCACAGCAGGTACTGTCACAAAGTTTCGCCTTATGATGAATCCCGAGACCGGAAAGCCAAAAGGATATGGATTCGCCGACTTCGCCGACGCCGACGCTGCAGCTTCAGCCGTGCGCAACCTAAACGACTACGAGATCATGGGCCGCAAGATTCGGGTCGACTGGCCGCATAACAATGAAAAGGACTCAGTACCTACAGACTATCCGGAAGATTCGCAACCCATGACCCAAGACCCATCGCAACAGATGCAACAAATCCCCGGATCTGTACCCCTCCCTCCTCTTCCGCCCGGAGTTGAAGTCCCGGCCCACCTCGAAACCCCAGGTGTCATTTCCCACACTCTTGCAACTCTTTCACCAGACCGGCTCCTCGATGTCCTCACCCAAATGAAGGCTCTCGCAGTGGCCGATCCTGCTCGCGCAACAGAGCTCCTGCGCCAAGCTCCCCAGCTCGCGTTTGCGATCTTTCAGGCCATGCTGCTGATGAACCTGGTGGAATATCAACTCCTGGGATCAATTGTGGAACAAGCATCCCAGCCAGCGCCGCCTCCTCAAGCTGCACCACAATACCAAGGATATGGAGCTATGCCAGGTCAGATTGGGACTCCCCCTGTGGCTGGCGGACCTTTCGCCCCGCCTCCACCGCAGCAACAAGCTGCTCCTCAGATCCCAAACCAAGATGAACTTCTGCAGCAGGTTCTTAGCATGCCACAGGCTGCAATTGATGCCCTGCCTCCGAACGAGAGGAACCAGATCATGATCCTCCGCCAGCAGTTGATGCAGGGCGGTATGCGGTAATCGCAACCGAGCTTCGACAATAGGAGCGCGAGGAG
Organism: Penicillium pancosmium; assembly: GCA_031761475.1. NCBI lineage: Eukaryota > Fungi > Ascomycota > Eurotiomycetes > Eurotiales > Aspergillaceae > Penicillium > Penicillium pancosmium. Next base: position 105,883 of record JAVMSB010000065.1, on the reverse strand, counting down.
CAACAGTCGAAATATAATCACCAAATACCCAAAAATTCTTCAGAGCCCCGAAAGACAGAACGAAAACATCCTTCATTTTCCGTTACTCCATTCCTTCACCGAACCTGGTTCCGAAAGGCCTATCTTGCCTCCCCCTCAATGCATCTGTCAGAGAGCTGTCTTCCTATTTGAATGACGTCTGGACCTATCTTGCTTTTTCACCCCTGGATGACTTTTGCCACGGCGAAGGACGGCGCAACTGGAGTTGTCTGTTTCAATCATAAGATTCCGCATATCAGCTATTTTACTGTCCGAATATTTTACAATATGAAACCTACAATTTAAATGTTAACTCCGAGGATCATCCCCTTTATCCATGTTTTGCTGATCATTATGCGGCGTCCCGTCTTTGCCGTTCAAATGCTTAACTTCAGGAACGGCTGTTTGTGATTGACAATGCGTAGCCTGACAGACAGTTTATTACAATCACAGTAGGCTTGTGTATGCATGATTGTTTCGAATATTCATTCTCTCAAAAATAATTGACTACTGCACTCTCTTAATAAAATGTATGATACTGGCTTTTTACATCAAAGGTCACAAATAATTTCCAACTAGTGAAGGAAGAAGGTATTTTGTGACCAAAGGAACACACATCATGGAGGAAAGGATATATTTTGTGATTAATCAAAAGATGACCATAAACTGCAGGAATACAATAGTTACGATGCCTTCCAGCCTTTCCGCACACTGTTGCAGGAGAAAGGCGTCACGTCACGTACTATGATTAAATACACGCACCCTTACTCCGGGAGACATTAACTGCCACGCCCCACTTCCTCACTTCCTCACTTTCCACGCACATTTGAGTTTTGGCCACGCACACCCACTTACCAACACGCACCACACGTGACCAGCAGTGCCCTCAAAGGTATCCATCCCAGGTATGACCAACATAAGAGATATGAAAGCCATATGCGACAGAAAAAGAAAATCAGACCAAGGGTTCAGCTCCTTTGGTCGTGAATCTCTCTCCATTCTGTCTTCAGAGCAAAGGAGGGCGCAGTTGGATCATATCGCTGACGCTACTATACTAGACCTCCGAGAATTTGCAAAGAAACAGGCAAAGAGCTTCTTGCTAGAGATTCTAGCCTTCGTACCCGCGCGAAGATGGCGCCCCGCGAAGAGGCCATGTCTCCGGAGGAGATGAGAGGGTCATCCTCTTCGGACAAAACCTACTTCGACTACGACCAGCCTCCCCTGCATCGCATCGAAGACATCTTTGTAGACTTGACTCAAAATGCATTATCGCATGATCTGGGAAATGCTTTGAGAATATTGAAGGATCGACCTTTACGCGTTGCAACCGTGTGTTCGGGTACTGAGAGCCCGCTGTTGGCTATGAACATGGTCAAGAAAGGCGAGTATCAAGTCACCCTTAATATTGTTCCCTGCCTTGCGAGATGTACATAGTCCTGACCACGCTATTTGCAGCCCTTGAGAAACTCCAAACTGGCTTGGACCTAGAATATGAACATGTCTTCAGTTGTGAGATTGTTGCTTACCGACAAGCGTACATTGAACGCACCTGCCGCCCTCCACTCCTCTTCCGAGATGTTCAAGACCTGGCAGAGCCAAAGGCGTAGGTACTCCAAAGCCTTGAATTGATCTTGTGAAGATTTCTCAAATATTATAGATACACGGCCTATGGGTCCCTCGCGGAAGTACCCGGTAACGTTGATCTTTTGATCGCCGGTACTTCCTGCGTGGACTTTTCAACCCTGAACAACAACAAAAAGGACCTTACTAAAACGGGCGAAAAAGGCGAATCTTCGAGAACGTTCTTCGGCCTTTTGGACTACGTGGGAGTGCACAAGCCTTCAATTCTCATCTTGGAGAATGTAAAAGCCAAGCAGCAAATTTGGGACGCTATGGCGGACTGCTACAACGACCTTGGTTATGCAACAGAGATCATCGATGTTGACACCAAGAATTTCTATCTACCGCAAACACGCCAGCGGAAGTACATGGTGTGCATCAGGAAGGACAATGATCCCAAGGGAATAGTTGAGCAGAAACTTACTCAGGTGAAGGCCCTGGTCAACAGTCTGAAGCGACAAGCAAGTTGCCCGGGTGGATTCTTCTTGCTCGACGAGAACAGCAAACAGATGAACCAGATCATTAACGATCGCGACCTTGTGACGAAAAAGAAAAGCGGCCATTCCGACTGGAGCAAAGCACAGGAATTGCACCGAAAACAGCGTCAGATGTATCATCTCGGTCAGAAAAATCCCATTAGCAACACCGGGTCAAAAAGGAATGCCCCCAAAGGACCCGACTTCTACATGCATACGTGGTTCAATTCACGAGGTGAACGAGAAAAGGACCTCCTTGATATCATATTCCTGAAAGGAATAACACCCATTGGCCGTGATAACATTTCATTTGACATGAACTTCAAGGAGAGATGGATGAATATCTCACAAGCTGTCGATCGACAGAGAGAGGGGAACAAAGGATTCGGCATTGTGGCATGCATAACACCGAAGGGCATTCCTTTCTGCTCTACTCGTGGCGGCCCACTTACAGGACAAGAGGCGCTTGCAATGCAAGGGCTGCCACTTTCGCAAATGATATTCACTCGAGAGACACAAGAACAACTTCAAGAGCTGGCCGGAAATGCAATGACTTCGACTGTTGTCTGCGCAGTCACATTGGCGACGCTTATCCATGGCCATCACTTTTTGACGGAGAGAGAAACAATTGATCCTGAAAACAAAGAGAAGAAGAATGATCTAGACCCTGAGGCAGAGCTCAGGAAAGCAAAGTTTGACGAGGAAGAAATGTTTTTCAGTGAGGTTGCAAAGCCCGCAGAGGTTGAAGACCCCGCAGAACAGGTGCCTAACCTGTGCAGTGATATTGAAAAGCTGCAAAGGTGGGCATGTAGTAGTTCCCGATACTGTTATTGTGAAAAGCAATCAGAGACGCAGTCAAAAATCTTTATGTGTGATCTTTGTGGACACACCACATGCGACTCCTGTAACAGAGATCCTCCTCATGGCCCAACGAGCATGGCCTCAATCCAGCGCCTTGAACCACTTGAATTCATCAAGAACTTGCGAAGAGACCTCCCGATGAGACTACGCTTGCAGGGGCTCGATGGAAGTATGTTTGATCAATTTCTCGAATCGACCTCGACTGAGCACGGCAGTATCGACATCAATGATGGCGCAAGCGAAGGCGAAGAAAGCAACGGAGAAAAACACGGCAAGTCTGTACCCACCAGAAAGACAGGGAAACGCAAAAGAAGCAATGCCAAAAGAGTCACCGTCGGACAGAGCGTTGCCAGGAAGACCATTGGCAACGAGCCCACTAGCACCAGAAACGGCAATATTATCCCCCGACCCGATGATCGCCAAAGATACAGAAGTGTGATTGGAGCTGCTGTCGCAGACACGGTTCATTTTGTTAACATTAAGCGTGCTGAAGCCTGGACTGTCTTTTACGAGGGACCTCATAGCACGCTGCAGTTAGTAATCGGCAGGAAATCAATCCAGTGGCTTTTCTTCGCTAAGCCACCAGCCGATTACCCTGCCCGATGCTTGCTTCGCGAGATATTTGCAAAACCGATTGCAAAAATGACACCAAAAATGATACCAGATCGAACGATTCTTCAAGGTCGGTGGAAAATTAGCCAACCTATCAGTACTCAATCGTCGGTCACGATCAGTCGCTATGAGACGCAAAGCGGATTGAGCACTCAGCTTCCTGTATACCCTGTTCGCTGTGGAGTTTCTGAAAAGTCCATTGCTGACGAAAAGGTTTGTGAAAGGATGTTGGTGAAGTCAAATGGAAATCAAAATCTGACGAATCTATGCGGCGCCTACGAGCTTTTGCCTAACTGCGGAACGGCCTTTGGCGCCCTCTACAAGAAGATAGAGATCAAGGCGAGAACGGGTGGGTACGAGGATAGACCCATCTTCCTATTCTTTGATCCCCAGAAATGCAGCGACATTAGACATGATTCGTTTGTATTTGCGTTCGAGCATAATCGCATCTCTGGATACGCGCCTCGCATTACGATTGCAGAATTATCTCATGAATGGAGACCAGAGAGTGTCACAGCCACCGACAAGCCTGTCAACCTTTTCTATCGATCATGGCTAGCGAAGCCAGAGGTTAGTCTGATAGATATCATCGACTCCGAAGTATCATGCCAACCATTGATTCCTCGGCCAACTGTGAATTTCGGTGGCGGAGAAAACAGCCATAATTACTGCCGTCTACTGATTGCCAGCGGTCCCACGGCAGTTCTCAATCTTCCCCACCAGGACTCCTTAGTCTGGAAACACCATAATATTGAAAGGTCCCCTGAGATATTGAAGGAAGTTGCCTGGGTTTTTGAAAGATCCTCTTTGCAGATGGGGCTTGAGGGATGGAGAGACGTCAATGTCGATGGGATTATTCAGCACCAACTCGATACGATCTGCGAAATTTGCCATCCTAAAATGCCTGTGCCTGGAAACGACCAAGAAGCAATTGCATACGAGCGCTTGATCAAGACAAAGTGGCCAAAATGGATTATTCGAACTCGCGAGCTCGAAAATGACAAGCGAGAACTCCAATTCGCTCTCAATATTAGGGCCATGACTCACACAGCCTTTCAAAATATGCTTTCTTTGCTGAAAGGCAAGACCCCTCGAGTCAGCTGGCGACTCGAGTCGAACTACTTTGACGTGGGCAGAAAATACCATGGGAAGTTCCGGCTCAAGAATACCGAGGAGGTCTCTCCTCGCAGGGGTCTTCCGGCTTTTCTTCGCAAAGAGCAACAAAGATCGTTGGACTGGATGATTGACCAGGAAAGGCCAAACATTGAACCGTTCGTCGAGATGGAAGTGGATGAAGCCCCATTTCCCGCACTCGCCTGGCGTGCAGAAGTCAAAGTTACTGTTGAGACGGTTATTCGAGGCGGCCTCTGCGCCGATGAAGTCGGCTTCGGTAAAACGGCGCTCATCCTTGGATTGATTTCGAGCCAGTGGGATAATGGGTGGAATGTCAGAATTCCCAATGCGCGGTCTGGACTGAAGAAAACCAATGCAACTATCATCATCGCCCCGTCGAACATAATCGGGCAGTGGTTAGAGGAGACCGAGAAATTTCTCGCAAAGGACTACCGGATAAAGAACTTTGTTGTTGATATTAGGACGAGTGCCGACTTCAAAAATCTCAAGGGTCAAAGGAAGAGAATGTCCCAGATTGAAGAGGCCAGAATTGTTCTTGTGAGCCTCGGTGCTCTGAATGAATCTAATTTTGTTGAGTTTCTGAAGAAATACAGGTGGGCTCGGCTTGTCGTCGATGAATACCATCTTCTATGGGGCAGCCGGAAGGAATCCCAATCGGAAGCCATACTTTGTTTACATGCCTACTCGAAATGGATTTTGTCAGGTACACCAGGGCTCGAGGACTTTGCTGATATCAAGACAATTGCCAGGCTACTTGGGGCACACCTGGGGATTGACGACGATGGTGATATCAAATCAACCAACAAGCGATTGGTTTACACCCGAGACCAGTACTCCCACTTGCAAAAACTTGAGAAGTTCCAACCCGTTCACAGCGAGTTCTGGTACAAGAACCGACGGAGTCATGCCCAAGGGTTTCTTGATCGATTTGCGCGCCAGAATCACGTCGAGGAAAGGATTGAATTTGATACGTTCTATGACGGCTTCCCGCAATCTGCAGATGAACGACATGTGTATCGGATCCTTGAAAAACATCTCAAGGATCTGGAAAGTGGCAATCTTACCGATAACAGCAACCAATTACCTCCTAGCCTACGAGATTGCTTGGAAGAACTCAAGAAGTGTGCCGGAGAGGCAGGCGGATACGAGCATGCACCTTTGCTCTGCTCTCTCTCAGCCACATTCACAAGCTCGCCCTACAGGTTTGAAATCTGCCAATACAGAAGCAAAGAGTCCGAAGACAGCTTTAAGACGAACTGGAAAGAATTGCGGGAAGAGTGTAAAGACTTCATGAAAAGGTACGACAAGTTTCACAAGGGCTTATCCAAGGACTTTTCCGAGTTGATCATGGCGAAATTGCAAGATAAAGATGGAATCTGCGGATTCGGAGATCCAGAGCTCTCAATTCGCGTGATTGGGGTTCTTGGGTATCTGCTGAAGTCAATCCACGACATCCAGCACGGAGGAAAAGTTGTGGCGATGGAAGATGAGAACCAAGAAAATCAACAGAATGAACAGGTCGGTCAGGTTGAACATGAAGATGGGGAAAATGAGGGAGACGACGAGGAAGAACGCCCGGTAGCTGACGAGAGACATGACGAGGAAGAAAAATCTAGCGAGGGCAAGCAATACCCTCCTCGGATTCCCTTTCCCAATGAAGTCTCTGATCAAATTGTACGTCGGCTTGAGCATTTGGCCACCATTAACCAAGATATCCGATTCTGGACCACGGCCTGTCGACTACACCCCAACAAAGATGGGCCAGTTGAGGAAGCCTGCCAGTGCTCATCTTGTCCGGAAATGATCAAAAAATCAGAAATCATCATCTTGCGATCATGCGGACATATTCTTTGCGAGACGTGCTTGGGTAAGGCCCAACATGGGACGTGCCGGGTAAGTCAATGCTCAGGGTCAGCAGCATTACCCGACCAGTTTCGACTAGAGGACTTCCGAGTCGGAAAGAACAAGGAAGACAGTGAAATTGTTTCGAAGTACAGTTCGAAGTTGCGAAAGCTCACCCAGATCATTGAGGAGTCCCCTCCGGATGATCAGGTGTTGGTGTTCTGCCAATACGAGCCTATGTTCGAGATGATCAGAAGCTTGCTCCAGGACAACTTGAAAGACAACTTTGATTGTATCTGTGCAAAGGGAAAAACAGTGGTCAGCTCGATTGAGACCTTCAAGAAGAAGCAGGGGAAAGCGAAGGACTTTAAATTCAACAAAGTTCTTATTTTGCTTCTTGGGGGTGAAGACATGGCTGGGCAGTAAGTGAATTCGGCCAATGGCAAGATCTGAAAGAGAAGAAGCATTGAAATGGAGTTGAACTAACAAAATATGTTTTCCAGGAATCTCCAGTGCGCAAATCATGTTATTTTTGTCAATCCTCGCCTGGCCGAAACCCATGACCAGTGGAAAGATGACATGGAACAAGCCATCGGTCGGGTCCGTCGTCCCGGACAGACTAAGCAAGTCTACGTGCATCACTTGATAGCTGAGGAAACTGCAGATGTTACCGTCCTCGAGAAGTGGGAAGGCCACGTCGTACGCAGAAAGGATCCCATCCTCGCGCCAGTGAAGAGGCCAAGTGACGCCTGGTTGGGAGAAGGGCGACGTGTCCGTCAAAGAACCAGCTAAGACGCGACCAAGCTGCTATCCTATGGCGTTCCTTGAGCGTACATGATGAGAAGTTCATCGAGAATGGTGTAGTGTTTGGGTAGTATCATCTTGAAAGCGGAGAAAGGTCTGAAGAATCCGGAAGCAATGATAGTAAAAACTATGCTGTGAAAGGAATCGAATTTAAGTATGTTGTCTCCCTCAGTTTCCTACTAACCGTAATCTCATTAAACAATGGCCTCGCCTTACCTTTGAAACCCTTACACGCTTATAACAAATATCCCACGGAAGAAAAACTAAAGAGATTGAACTGCATTGATGCCTATAGTGACTCAACAGATCTGCTCCCAAAAAGCAGGAGCCACGTACTGTACATGGTAAAAGAACAAAGGGGCGCTTGATAGGAAACCCGACTTGTCTTCTATCCTTTTCGCTCCGCATCGAAAGCGCCGGGCCCGACCAAAGTAGAAGCCCTCATTATGAGAAAAAAAAAGGAAACTCATTCCGTTAGGAAAATAAAAAACAAAGAACAGTGGGGGCGTTGCTGGGATGGCCCCTCTATTGCTGCGGTTGCTCATCCAGGGCGTTGTCCTTGCGCATCATCGTCTCGGGGTTCCAGACGGGGGGCTCGGCCAAGTTGGTCAGGCCGGCGCTGTTCTCGCAGGTGCCGCGGCCGCTCAGAGGGCCGGGGGCTGGAACCTTGGTGCCGGTGGCGGAGGCGGAGTCCTTGAGCGCGGTCAGGAGGGTCTTGATGGACTCGGGGGTGAGGTCCTCGTAGTAGTCATCGTTGATCTGGACCATGGGGGCGTTGACGCAGGCGCCGAGGCACTCGACCTCAATGTAGGTGAAGAGGCCGTCCTCGGTGGTGTGGCCGGGGGTGATGCCGAGGTGCTCGTTGATGGCCTTGACGATAGCGTCACTGCCGCAGCCGCCGAGTTGGCAGGGAGTCTGTTGTGAGGAAGCCAATTGTTAGACTTTGGTAGCCGGAAGTGACGGGGAGGTAGATGTGAGGTTTCTGGGACTTACGGTTGTGCAGATCTGCAAGAAGTACTTGCCGACGGGGTCGCGGTTGTACATAGTGTAGAAAGTGGCGACCTCGTAAACACGCATGGGGGGCATCTCGAGCATGCGGGCAACCTCGTTCATGACGCTGATGCTGGTGAAGCCGTGTTGACGCTGGCCGAGATCCAGGAGGGGCATGACGGCGGCCTTCTTGTACTGGGGAGGGTAGCGCTTGAGGATCTCATCGGCAAGCGTGAGGTTCTGGTCGGAAAACTTGAAGGGGAGGGAAGGGTTGTTGGTCGGCTTGTTGCGGTGCTATTCAATTGAGTTGAGATTAGTCGATTGGCCTTCTTGGGACAGTTCTCGAAGGGGGTCTGGAGTAGCTCATGCTAGTCAGAACAGAGGGGTTTCGAAAGATCACGTACGATCATCAGGACATCGCTGCACCGTTGGGGAGCGGCGGAAAAGGATCTGTAGGGGGTAGGAGTAGGGAATTGGCGCAGGGCGCGAGTGGCGCGCGAAACGGGGAATAGTTTCGAGGCCATTGTGGGAGAGAATTGAGGGGTTAAAGGGAGTAGAGTGACGGAGTGAAGATGGAAGAAGAAGCGGATGAAGTTGGAGTTGGGCTTTGCGGGTGGCTGACCAATCAGCGTCGACAGATTACTTCCACCTTGACCCTCCACTCTTTTCCTCTACAACTCTACAACTCTACACTCTACACTTCTCACATTATCACCTTGTTATCATATTACCATTAACATTGGCCGCGACTAACTAAAGTGCTCTGATTACACATTTTCCATTCGATACACCTCATAGGCGACTTCCTCATACGGGTGCGTATCGACTAGGGCATCCACTGCGCTAAGCATCACCTCACGTCCCAAACACATCACCTCGATCCGAGCCTCCTCGCACTTCTCCACGACGCCCACTGCCCCAATCGCCGGATTTGCACCATCGTTGGGAAGGAACTGGCCTGTTCCGATGGTCTGGAAGCAGCATTTGGTGTATTTTCCACCTGGGAATGAGCCCGCGCCCGTCGCGAAGATGGCCTCTTTGCAGGTCTCCGCGTTCTCGGTCGGCACGAAGAAAACGAGTTTGTAGCGATCTGCAGCAGCACCTGAGTTCTTTCTGGTCTCGCCAGAGTGAGGCGTAGATGTAGACATCCTTCGGTCGGACACCACGGCAAGGCCTGTGCTGCGCAGTGCAGATGTTCTAGTAGTAGACGTAGCACCTGATCGACTTGGGGGAATGTGAGCTTTGCGCAATGAATATGAGGCGTAGCGGACGAGCCGATGCCGATTGGGAGGTCTGGCGATAGACCAGGTTGAGAGGAGAAGCCGGGACATGCGGGGTGGTCCAACTTGCCTGGTCGGTTGCAGGGATTATGGTTGTCCTCTTGGTTCAAGCTTGCTGACCTATAGTTAGTTATGTTCTCGGTGCCAGATTCCCGAGGCATCAACATGAAACTTGGTGAACAAGACACTTTTGCTCAGAATATAATGGAAAATATAAAGATATACTCATTGAATTCGCAATCGAGAACTTTCTATCTCGAATGTATAGGTTGAAAATATGGAATAAGGGTGGTATATACACAAAATGTTGAATCACCGGGTATCAGATATGTCAATCACCATCACAATCATATCACATAGCTCTATGCACTTAGACCTCCACGACCATGTGCTGCTTCACATGGCTCTCAATCTTCTCCAGTAGCTCCGCCTTGCGAGAATCTTCAATCCAACTCTGTTGAACGCTGTTCTCCGCAATGATCCGCCACTCCAGAACCGACAACTTATGAGCCTCCTGCACCGCGCAGTAATTATCCAGGATATACCCGCCAAAGTAAGCCGGATCATCACTGTTAATTGAGAACTTGACTCCAGCCTCCAGGAACCGACGGATAGGAACATGTTCCACCGATGGAACGCAGCGCAGCCGCACATTCGACAGCGGACACACAGTCAACAAAGTCCCCTCCCTCGCAACACGCTTCATCAATTCCGGATCCTCAATCAGACGAATCCCATGGTCGATACGGGTAGCGCCGAGTTCCAGTGCTGTGCTAATATAGGTCGGGTCACCCTCTTCACCAGCATGCGCAGTGAGCGGAATACCCTTCTGCACGGCATCGGCATATTGGGCCCGGAACATGTCCTTGGGCGGACCAACCTCGGTAGAAGACCAACCAAGACCATGCACGACACCCGCTTCAAAATGACCGCTAGAGATGAACTTCTCGTAGACATCCGCGGCAGAAGAAACAGGCAGATGGCGCACGAAGCAGAGGATCAGCCGCGTGCTGAGACCTAGTTCGCTCTCGGCGCGCTTGCAGCCCTGGGAGAACCCGTTGACGACGGTTTCGTAGGGGATACCCCGGTCGATGTGGACCTGCGGATCGAAGAAGACTTCAGCGTGATGGACGCCGTCGGCGTGGGCTTTGCTGAAATACCACCAAGCGAGATCGGCGAAGTCGGCTTCGTTCATCAGGACGGCCATTCCTTGGAAGTAGAAGGCAAGGAAGTCGTCCAGGGAGCTGAAGTGGTCATATCGGGCTGTCAGGGCGGCGATGGAGCCGTAGGCTGGGTTTGTTGCTGGGTCTGGGAGAGTGATGTTGTTGCGCTCGGCCAGGGTGAAGATCAACTCTGGTGACATGCAGCCTTCCAGGTGAACGTGGTGTTCACATTTGGGAAGGCCATGGAGGAAGTCGTGGAGCGGAGATTTGCACATTGTGAATTATGAAGGAGATTGAGACTTGAGAGATAAAAAAAACAGCCCAAGGGTAGAATATTTGGATTTGGATTTGGATTTGAACTTGTACGTGTACTTATTGGGGCGGGTGGGTTTGCCTATTTGGTCCGCCGCCGAGATGAAGATTTGAATGCCCCGAGATATTCAGTTTTGGGTGGCATGTGGGTAATTTGTTCTCCTAATTGGGCGGGGCCGTGGCTCTGGTTTCTTATCTCGACATCCACTTGTTTCCCCGCCCAAACCCAGTGAATACTGGCTCAGGCACGTCGATAAGCTTTGTCTTAGTTGGCTCGGAGGTCTCCGAATGGCCTCCACAGTTGCAGACCAGCTGCATTAGCTGGGTCTACTCCGCATAGACTGAACTGGAAAGTCCAGGAGACTATGCAGGGTATCAAAGCTATGTATTTATAAATTATAATCAGATTCTCCATAATTAAATACTATGGCAGCCAATCTGATAGGTATCACACTGTTGGATTAGGTGCCGATATCGATTCCATGATTCTGTATTTCTGAGAGGACTGGACCTGTGTCAGAATTCTACATCCACCTCCTTTGATCAAGGACCTGTTCCAGTACAGCGGACGATATGACAAAATCCAGTGGGTTTGCTCTTCGACGGCCTATCGGAGCAACCCCGTGGGTTCCCATGACAGTTCTCTATTGAGAAAGTCCCAACATCGGACTTTTTTGCATCGATCTGTTGGTGGGTTTATTTGAGTGCCGGGGTGGCCATTTTCAATAGCATTGCCTCTATGCTGGTAGTACTGCTTGGATAGTATCGATAAAAATATCATTTTCTGTGGTTCTTGAAGACTTTTCTGACGCCGCCGCTGCCCATTTATTTCTTTTCCTTATACCATTCCTTTATTCTTTTCTTCGAAAGCATGGATATGGAAAAGAGGGAAAGGGAGAGAGAAAGCCAAAGGGGGTAGAGCGAAGGACTAATAAAAGTTAGTAACAGGCACCCAGGTCAGCAACCCCAACTTTGAAGGTATTCTGTGAATAGAAGGTGAGGCTGCGCTTTTGTCCCGGGCTCAGTATATGGTGGGGGATAAAACTAGTCCGTTAAATGATGATCTTCACCAAGTTTCAACAACATCACTCGAACATGCCCAACTTGAACGGATCGGGCCGGCCAATGCGAAGTCAGGTCTTTGCTAGGCCAGTGAGTGATGTCAAGCATGACTAATTTTCCATGGTCATTGGGCGCTTAAATCAACCCCTGAACCTTGTCCAATCAGCATTTGTCTCCAACTAAATCTTTAGCTGTTGTTGAATTGCTATGGCTATCAAGTCATATATTTTGCCACAACTATGAGTTGCACACTCATACTTGTAAATGTAATTCGTGCTACCAGTGGTTATCACTTATTAAGGTGTTTTTTTCGAGTGCTCCTATGTAAAGAAAATGGTGTCTTGAAATCCAAGGTTTGTATCACATGACCACCTTAGAGAATGGTTCTCCCAGTAGGCCGGGTAGGCCACGGCAGTCCAGATCTATGCCACTGACGCGCTGACCTTCGAATTCCCACCCGCGTCTTCGGAAGGTGGAAAGCTTCCAGCGGAATGTGGGGGATTCGCCCCTTGAGAGCCCACACCATAAACCCTGGGGAGAGCTTAAATTCCCAGTAGAAAAAGGGCCTCATAATTTCACTTCATGGGCTTCTTCAACTTGAATAAAGCGCAGAAACTGTCCTGATTTTTTTCCAGACTAGTTATAAACTGACAGATCTGCATCTTGTGACAAACAACTTATCTCAACGTTGCCAACACATCGAGTCTCGTGGGGAAATCTGACTCCTCAACTCTAATACCCGGAACTACCCATCGCCAGTGCTCGATGCCGCCACTGTGCCTCACCACGCTGCCAAAAAAAAGGCAAAAATCGAAATTAAGCTAACAACTATTCAATTGTGTACATTTTTGATTAAGATCTACGCTGGTAGACGATCAAATGCAACACAATACCATATCTTCGATGTCTCTAGGGGGATCGAAAGTGGCGAGTATCATCAGCTGCAACATAGCCTGCATTTCGCTGGCCACTGCTGGCGTTTGTGCTCGGGTGATAGCCCAAATATACGCACATCGTTTTGATGTCGATGACGGTACGTTGCTTCGGTATTGAAACGTGTTATAGTTTCCTTAGGCTCATCTTGCATGATCAAGGTCTTTTACTACTAAGCTGGGTAAGCAATTGCCAGAAAACTGACGAACATTCATACCGGACACTTCTAATGTGGCCATTGTCGATAATCTACTAGACATTTGCCTTTGTTTTATGTTTTATCTCCATGTGGAGTGAGTCATGGAATTCCTATCTAAGTCTCCCAGTTAATTACGTATCTCATCGCTTTGCAGTGACTCGCTACGGCTATGGAAGACGATTTGCACTTATCGAGGACGACGTGGCGAAGGTGACTACGATATTGAAGGTATTAAATCAAATCGCATAGTCCTTTCTATCGCTGACAAATGCTATATAGTTTGATTTCGTTCTCGAAATCTCTTATCTCATCTCCTTAGCATCGATAAAGATCTCTTTCTGTCTTTTATACCTTAAGGTATTTTCGATTACCAAATTAAGGTGGCTATACTACCTGGTCATTGCGATCGTGACCTGCCAATTCATCGAAGAATTATTTGTCGTTATTTTTCAATGTTCACCGGTCAGCAAATTTTTCCACCCTACAACAGTAGCGGGCAGCTGTATCGATCTTTATGTTTTCTACTTCATCTCCTTCGGTACGAGGCTGGCTACTGACGCACTTCTTTTTCTTTTACCTATCCCACATGTGGTCAGGCTTCAAATGCCTGTTGGTGTGAAAGCTGGCCTGGTAGTGATGTTCGGTTTGGGATTGCTGTAAGTTATTATCTATCCTCTCTTGTATTCTATGTTATGTGGGATCTGCTCTAAGTATGATACAGGGTTTGTGTAACGAGCATAGTTCGCGTCGCCTATATACGGCATTTTGAGATGGATCTTACTTGTTAGCTTTCCTCCCCCTTGCATCTTTTCCCCCTCTATTTCCTGACTAAATCTCGCCAGGGGACCTTGTAGAGGCCTTGAATTGGTCATCCGTCGAAGTTTGCGTGGCCATCCTTATCGCATGCATTCCATCCTTCCGCTTTCTCATTACTCGAACCTGTCCTATCTTACAAAAGACGTTTGGACTAGGAAGCAGCCATAAGCCAACCCCGGAGACCGATACTCTAAAAGCCAGTCCAGTTGACCAGAATTATTTCACTCTTCCTATAGCAGTGAAACCCTCAGGGCCCCGTGACTGCTTTCCTTTGCCATCGCCGTTAGTAGAGGATGGCATTACTCCGATGACTGATATGAGCGGCGGCCTGGAGCCGGACTTAACAGAACCGGGAGTCAGCATATCTCAGCCAGCTGAACCACATCTAAGGACCATGGATTATGTGGGACTTACAGAGCTTTCTTTGGCCATCAAGCGCCCTGCGAGAGGGGAAGGTCAACTTTGAAAGCGTTGCGAGTAGTATGATGGATCGTGAGAAAAGAACAATCAAGCTGGGAGTGACATGTGATCTTCCACGAGGAGAAGTATGGAAAATTGCAGAATATCTTGTGCGGGAGCGTCGGATGGACGCTCAGATGTTGATCAATATCGGTTTTGTTTATGCCGATAATATGCTGGACACCTGTATGGATGAAAGTTAGAGTTGATTAGCACATTTTGACTCGTGCACGCTGGTAGGCCTATGTGTTTACCATGGAGATGTGCATTTGGAATTTCCATATGACTTCTTGTCTATTGGGATTGACATCAACGCTGAAAATGTACAAGAAATCCATATTTCTCCTTCTATCTGTAACCCAAGTAGTCATGTATGTAAAAATCCGGAAAGCCAAAGCCAAAGCCATTCCATTTAAACCTTCAATTCAGACCCAGCCGCCTTGCGAAGCCTATTCATAACGGCAGCAGCAAGATCTCCATCCCGATCATTAATGCCTTCCACATAGATAACATCAACGTCAAATTCATCCAACTCCCGCAGCGCAGCAAATAGACCATGAGCAATAGACTCCGTCTCCGAGCCAAGGTGGTAATCATACGCCATCTTGGTCCGACTGTTCGAACAACCGGTCTGCTGCACGGGTATAGAGAAACTAGTCAAGTTTTCAATGGCCGCGCCATCAACCGGTTTCACCGTACTAGCGATAACATCATCCGGAGCAAGACCAAGACCCTGTTTCCAGTTTCTTGTGCGCACAATACCGATGGTGTGCGCGCCAACAGCCGAGTCGGACAAATCTTTCCGAACACGTTTCGTGACGCCCTCTTCCTTGGACTCGCTCCCGAAGAGAATGACTCGCGCCTTTGGCGAGTAGTGTCGATATTTCATGCCGGGGGCCCGAGGAATGTCCTTGATATCCAGCGTGCCGTCCTTGTACGCGACGGTAACATTTTCCCACCCCGCGCACTGGCGCAGCTCGTCGATACCTATCCCGCCCGGTCGAAGGATAGCGGGTGGAGAGCAGAGACCGTCGACGACGGTGCTTTCGACGCCGACGCCTGAGGCCCCGCCATCGAGAATTAGGTCGATGCGGTTCTTCAGGTCGTGGTGGACGTGCTGCGCAGTTGTGGGCGAGGGCTTTGTCGAGGCGTTGGCTGAGGGTGCGGCGAGGGGACGGTCCGTTGCGTGAATTAGAAGGCGGGCTAGTGGGGATGAGGGCATGCGTGCGCCAAAGGTTGTTAATTTGGAGGTTACCTCCGGCGCAAGTTCGGAGCCTGATGGGTTGGGCAAGATGATTGTTAGGGGTCCGGGCCAGAAGCGGTCGATGAGGGGCTTGTAGATTTGTGGAATCGAGATCCGGGGGGTCTTTGTGGTGCTGGGACTGCTTGAGGCTGGGTTGAGGAGACGGTCCAGCATCTCTAGTGAGTCGATGTGGATGATCAGCGGGTTATCAGATGGTCGTTGCTTGGCTTTATAGATGCCCTGGACGGCGGTGCTGCGTGTCGCATCGGCGCCCAGACCGTAGACGGTCTCAGTGGGGAATGCGACGGGAATATCGCTGGTGCGGAGGAGGTTGGCGGCTTCTTCGACGGCTTTGGATTCGGGCGTGGAGTTCTTGCGCTCGTCGGCCCACCATTCTGATAGTGAGCGTGAGCCCGGGCCGGAGTTTAGTCGCTGCACGGAGACGACTCTGGTGTCGGAGGTTGCCATTGTGGTAAAGTTGAGACGGCTGGCTAGTCTGCGCTGACTGCTGCCAGCGAGGATTCGGGAAAACAGCAGTTTGATATGAAGTATGATGTATTTGAGGGAGAGGAACCGAGGAGGGGGGGTCAATGACGCAGTTGGGTAGTTGCGCGCACACGCAAAATGACCGAGGGGCGAAAAGGTGATCCCTTTGGGAGGCCTGAGTCACCACAGATGTTGGATGGATGATGCCAATTAGGTGTGTCTGCATGCGTGGTCTGCTCTTCGCCCTATGTCGATCTATCTGCTCAACTCTTTCTCTTTTCTTTTCTTGAAGTCGCAAAAAAGAAGAAAAAAATCGCGCGCCATGACGTCGGATGACTCAGCATTTCAGGCACGAACGTCGCCCTACGACTGTTAAAGTTAACTATTAATTAGCATTTAATATTACTGGTAATTGGTTAGTGCAGGAAAGATGCAAAGGGATAAAAAGCAATCCAAACGATTTGAGGGCAGCTTGGACATTTCAGTTGGGGTTCGAGTTTGCTCTTTAGTAGTTATGTAGTGGTAGTACTAGTAGTAGTAGAGCATCGGAATATACTGCGAGTATATAACCTAACTTCTAAGGTTGAACTTGAGGCAAGCCCGGCTAATCTCTAATTTATTACGAGTAGCTACTAGGTACTCGTACTACTAGTAGGTATATTCCCAGGTGGTACTCTGCAGGCACTTCAAGTTTTCGGCAGTAGTACTAGTAATAGGGATGTGATGTATATCTAGTACCAAGGTCTGCGAGGTTGCACGATCAACCTTGGAAGCAAATGGATAACCTTGAAGATAGGTCAATTTGTACATCTAAAATTCAAGTACCTATAGAAGTCTATCTATTTCTTCTTGCCACCCTTTCCTCCCTTCGCACCACCACCACCTCCACCCTTGCCCTTCCCCTTATCACCACCACCCCCAGCACTACCAGGTGTCATAATGCGCACCTTACCAACGACCATCGTATTGATGATCTCAGACTCCTTCCACCCCTTAATTAGCTCTCCCTCCTTAGCCCGGAGTTCCTCAGCCACAGCACGCGGAACACCCGCATCCTCCGCATGATCCTTCTTAACCTTGCCGGTCGTCGTCTCAGAAACCCACCGATGATGAATCTCCTTGACAGCCTTGCCCTTCTTAACCGTACCCGGCTGCAGCTTAACCTTGTACTTGTACCGCGTCAAAGCCGCCCACGGCGCGCAAACCGGAAGTGCACCTAGGAGATCATCCTCTGGCGTCGGCGTGCCGATGAGCGCGGGCAACCAACTCAGATCAGCTGCTTCAGCTGCAGCAGTCTCCTCATTATAGTCGTCAGCGCCTTCGGCGAATTGAGCTTGGCGCTTGCGCTCTGCCTCGGCGGCTCGTTCGTGCTGTGCGCGACGGCGGGCTCTTTGTTGTTCTGCTTCACGCTCACGCTGTTCTTTTGATTCGGCGGCTTTGACGGCCTTTGCTGCTTTGCCTTTGTTGGACCCCAGGAGGCGAAGGGCAAGCTCGCGCTCTTCGTCGTCTTGGTGGGCGTATTTGGCGGCTGCTCGCTTCTCCTTGGCCTTCTTGCCTCGGGTGGGTGCGATTCGTGCGGGTGCGGGCTCTGCCTTGCCGGGTAGATCGACGGGCTTGCCCTGGCGCAGAGCGCGTCTCTCTCGCGCTGTCAGTTGTTTCCGTGCATCCTCGGGGGATGTAGGTTCTTGGCTCGCTGTTGCTTGTTGTGTCTTCTCGTCTCCTTCGGGTTCGTCGCCGGCTTGCTCGAGTTCTGGGACTTCGTGGACGGTGTCGGGCTCTGATTTTGTCTCTTCTTCGGATTCGCTTTCGGGAGATTGCTCGGCCTTATCAACAGGGCCCTCGGAGTCACCTCGTTGCAGGGGATTCCCGGCAGGCTTTGTGTCCTCATCGTCCTCTTGATCGGATGCGTTGCCTTCTTGTGGGGTCTCGACTGCGGGCTCGTCGGTTGACTTTTCTTCCACAGCTTCCTCAACAGGCTCCGCAGGCTTCGGGGTCTCTTGCTCGACAGCAGGCTGTGTCACTGGCGCAATACTACCGATCTCGTCAGGAGCATCCCCCTCAAATCGCTGCTTGTGGTTCCGAACACTCTCCTGGCTAACCTGGAAAAGAATGGCAAATCCAAGCACCAATTGCGACGGGGCTAAGAAATTCTTCTCGCCTTTGACTTCGAAACTACCCGTAGGCAGAAGTCCACCACCATTTGCAGCAGTCTTGGTCACTTGATTCGCATGCACCCACCAGGCAGACATAACAGCCTTGGAGTCCCATGCCGCCGAAGTTGAGACACACATAGTACCAGCCTGAGAGAGTGTACTGGGGGAAATGGGCGCATCGGGATTGCCGGGTCGGTTCTTGACAACGATGGGAAGTGCACCCTCGAGATTGGCGTGGATGAAGATGTCACCCTTGTTCAAGTAGCGTCGGTAGAGCTGCTCGCTTTGCATGGCATCACGGGCACTGAGAGCGAAAGTTAGTTAAACCACAGATGAGAAACGAAGAGCTATAATACCTACCCCAGAACCAAATATCCCTCGGAGGAAATAAAAAACACAAATTTCTCGAACCAGAATGGCACACGAGCCTGTCGTAAGACCTGTTTCTCTTGCTTGAGACCTTTCTTGAGATCGGCCGTAACCTTCTTCTCGTGACTCTTAAGTGCCTTGGTAGAAGACTGGACAGTTCTCTGCTGCTTCTCCGAGGCAGTCTTCTTCTGGTCATAGTACTGAGAGGCATTAGCCCAAGGTGTAAGACCGAGATCGATATCAATCTTAAGCATGCGTGAAGCAGCATCTGTACGTCTCTGTTGCTCTTGGCGCTCATCCTCGGAATCCGAGTCCGAGTCCGACTCATCAGTAGACTCGGCGTCCTCTTCTTCTTCCTCCTCTTCTTCCTCCCCCAGGATCAGCGTGACGGTATTCTCGTAAAGCTTGAGAGGAAGCTTGATGATCTGTGCCACGGGGTTTCCTCGAGCTTGTTCCATCTCAATTAGACGGGCAATCTCACCCCAATCCATTCCCTGAGCCACAAGACCATTCACAGCGTCCATGGCCTCTTGAACGCGGTACACATTGTCTTGAATAGCAGCAGCCTTGCGGATATGGATTTCCTGCGCATCTTTCAAGGCATCGATGCGCTTTCTATGCTCCTCTCGGACAGAGTCCAGCTTGCGCTTGGCCGCGTCTTCACGTTCCGTGAGCCGGGACTCCAGGCGTTGGGACTCCAGGGAAGAGAAATATTCGTCGACAGTGGCATTGAACCGCTCGAATTCAAGAATAGAGACTCCCGGCTTCACTTCAAACTGGCGTGGCCTAAAAGGGTGGAAATCCTCATACAAAAGACCCGGGGTCTTTGATGTACTCTCCTCCTCTTTCGAGGCCCGTTCGTCCTTCTTCGCCACGATATATCCCTTGTGACTTTCGCCGACATTGAAACTATCCGACACCGAAGCGGCCTCTCGCAAGGTCTCCTCCACTCTCTTCAAGAGGGCTTCGTCTCCGAGAACCTGGTCAAGCGGCGTGGTAGGATCGAACTCCTTGACAGCAAAAGCATGGTCAAGTAATAGAGGCGGATACTCAGGAAACCCCTGAGACAAAGCCTTCCGCAAGATATCCGTAGCCTTCTTCTTGGACTTTTTCGGTGCCCCGCCTTCCTGTGCGAACGATGCTTGCGCCTTCTCAATCACGCTCTTCACCCGCTCTGGGGTGATATCTGGGATTCCCGCATAATTCTGCTTGTTGGTAACGTTATATTGGAGGCCGAGTTTCATTTCCTCCTCGCCGGCACTGGCGGGGACATTTCGGAACAATGCGATCACGGTATACTCGCGGTCGGTGACGATGATATTGCCGCCGGCGAAGAACTCGAGGAACATGTGGTAGGCGCCATCGCTGAAGGAGATGTCGATGATTCGGTCTGTGCCGATCTGCGTGACGCCAGTAATACGGCGCGATTTGAGGAATTTGCGAAGGCGTGTCACGAATGGTGAGGGGGCGGTCGCGGCTGTGCGGGAGTATTGGGTTACATGGGTGCGGAAGCCGGAGTCGACGATGAGTTGGCGGCGGTGGTCTGGTTTGGCGAGTTTGAAGAGGAAGATTCGCTAGAAGAAAAGATGCTATTTTAGCATAGGTCCTTAGGTAGAGTAGAGTATAGGGTAGGGAAGGGTAGGGCGTACGGATGATAGGTCGTAGATGTTGGAGACTCGCAGGTTGACTAGCTCCGAGGCCAGCTCCTGGGTGATGACCTGGGGGAATTCGTTAGGAACGTTCTCTTTAGAAAGTCCGAAATCATAATTCCGGGTTATACCTTGACATCTATGGACGAGAATCTCTGCTTCATCGTGGGTTGATGTTGGAGAAGAAAGGAATTTTCGAGCGTGACGTATGCGGGGCAGGAACCGAAGTCGGGCTCCTTTCTAGGAAGTTCCATACTTAGCTATACTATACTACTAGTTATATCACTTCTAGTAGGCATTACATTACAGGAATGTTAGCACTGGTGATTCTTTTATTGTATCTTTCATGGTAGCCATCATCGTTTCAGTTTCAGCCACAGAATATCACAGGCTTTTGGCAAAATGCAGAGAGAAACACAAAGGATCTATGATATGATGCCCCCGACCCGACATTGGGAAACAGTCAAACTGGAACCAACAAGGAAAAGATTATAAGAAAATGAAATGAACCGTATCACGCCATGGCCAGCCAGGAACGAGAAAAGGAAAAAGGAAATAAGAAACAAAAGCAGAAAACACGGGCATGCTGATGATAAAGACAACAATCGCATTCACAATTCAGCCCTCCACGCAACCCCTCCCCTCGCAAACGTTCGCAAAAGAGAGTCTGCAGCTTCAGCTCTACATCTGCCGCAGACTATCAGCAAGTCGGCGCTTGCCAAACTCCCACGCATTCATCAGACCCTGCTCTGACAGATCGATGTTCTTCATGTTAGGCGCATCCTGGGCGGGAGCACGGCTAACCCGCGAGGCGATGAGTACGGGGTCGGTCTCAAGGATGATTCCGTCGTCGATGATCTCATCAATAGTGAGGGAAACAAGGTCGTAGTTCTCGACGATAGTGCGCTTGTCGGTGGCGCCCCTGCAAAAAGGTTCTAGATTAGTTTTCTCTTCTTGTCTCAAATTATTTCCCCTCGCAGCCTCAATTCCGATTCCCAAAAGGGTAAAAAAATAATAGAACATACTTGAACAAGATTCCGAGAGCATCGCGCAGCGACAGAACAACGTTATACAGCAAGACCTCGTTCTCATCGGCGCTGCCTACCACGTAGAGCATCACATCGCTCTCCATCTTGAACACGACAATGCGGTTGTCGTAGAGGATCACATCGCCGGTCGACTTGTTTGTCTTTTCGAGAAGACCCTTTTCGAAAGCTCGCTGCTCCTTCACGGTAGGGTAGGGGTTGGCACCGGGGTAATCAGTCGAGTTCGGCGCTGTGCCCGCGGGGGCATGCGGTGCTGAGTAGTATTTCGCGAAGATGCGGGATCCGTCGTCGGCGGACATGACGAGGACCGCGTTGACGGAAAAGAGAGATAGAGGACCAGGCATGGTGAATTGGTTGTTATTGGAGGACTCGGAGCAATGCAATTATGAGAATGCGAACTCGAGTTGGTTGTTGATTGTAGGAGCCAGTCTGGCCGCTCGCCGCAGGCGGAGACGCACTAATGTTATTCCGGGTGCTCCGCCCTGCTACGAGTATGTACATGTAGCATGCAGGTAACTACTAGTAGTTACCTGGGATCGCATTTTGATTATGGTTAGGATATATTATTATGCGAGGCAGCTTATAAATAGCATAGGGTATAATTCACGTTGCAGAAATATGGGGTATAAATCATCTACAGATCATTTGGGTACAACCACAAGCGCATAAGGGGGAATACATTGACGGGCATCAGTTCGATAGGGTAGTCTCTGGTCCAAAGAGATAACAAAATAAAATCCAAACGAGAGATACAAAAAAATTCTCGCCGATAAGAGGCTCCACCAATATTCATCACGTATTCAAGAAAAAGGGGGCAAAAAAGAAGAAGAGAAAATGCAATTCAAATTGTGCAGCACAACACCGCGATATCCTCGCTCGATCTTGAGCCATACGTTCCATGACATGAGTCGCGTTATGTGCATCACAAAAAGGGGTATGAAAAAATATGGTAGAGACGGTTCCAATATTACATCAAATCATGCAGTAGCGTGGAGGCAACCCAGTTTAGAGCTGCGAAGGCTGGGAGGTCGGAGCAGATGGAGGAGGCGATTGCTGCTGGGGCTGAGACTGGGGTTCTTCAGCATTGGCGGGGCGGTTGAACCAACCGGGAATCCAGCTCGCGCGGTTCGCTTTCTTCCGAGCAGCGTCTTCTTCTTCCTGTTTGGCAGCATCACTGACCAGTCGCAAGGGGCGCAGCTTGTTCTGGGTCATCACTGCTCCAGTATAGTTGTTCATGCCGCTGCTTGACCGGGGTGGGCTGGAAGTCGCCCCGGTGGAGCTGGTATCAGGATGAATATCACTGGTGACACTCGGGGAGCTGCTGCGGTTGGCACGATCCGTTTGGCTGGACATGGAAGGAGCCCGGCTCACTCCAGAGATATAACTAGCTGCCCCAGAGAACATGCTTTGTCGCGAGCCTGGGCCCATACCAGTTGGACTCATGGGCCCACCTCCAGAGTTACGGCCACGGTACATCGCTCCAACAACGGAAGCAGCGTTCGGGTCAACTTGTTCCGAGCGGGTACGGCGGTGGCTAGCCCGGACAGATTGAGTTCTGAACGGAATGCTGGGGGCGGTCTCTGGGTTCTCGTTGACGATGCTGTGGGGAAGTGGCGGGGGCATCATGCTGGTTGGGCGAGATCGAGGCTGGCCCGGGGGGCGAGCAGGACCCGAAACCACGGACTTGGCTCGTTGCAAGAGGGTTTGACTCGGTGCATCGTCCTTTTCGGGAGGTGTGGGAGGCAGGTCCTTTTCATTACCACCTGTGGACTGGGTTGCGCTGGCTTCATCATCATTGCGATCCAGAACGTGTTCGAATCCGTCGTGTTGAAGAACGCGGCTAATGATGCGTTCGATGTAGAGAGTAAGGGCCTTGTTTTGATCTCTGAGGCTCTTGAGTTCACCACCATCTGGCTTGCCGGTCGAGTCCGACTCTGGTGCTTCATCCACCGACTCAAGCTCATCCGCCAAGGATCCCAGACCACTGCTCGACTGCTTATCAGGATGGACGTGCTGCATGAAGTCGCCTTTAGTGAAGTCGCCAGTGAGCGTCTTTTCGCTGAGAAGGAGCTGGTAGCTCTCATTGTCCTCCATAAGGCGGGCATTGGCCATGCGAGCCTCCAGCAAGTCTTTCTCCAACTCGCGTTGCCGACCACCACCTGCGTTTTCCATCTCGACGAGTTTGATCTGATGTTCAGCCAACTCCAGACGAAGGGACTCGATGACCTTGTCTTTCTGAAGCAAGAGGTTTGAGTTATTGCGAGAGGGGCTGCGTTCAAGGTGCGAGGATGGCGCAAACTGGGCATCCAGATCAGGAGAAGCTCGATTGCGGAAACTGGCTGTAGGAGTAGTTAGCATCACGGAAAATATTGGGTTAGATTAGACGAAATCATACAAGACCGGGAGACCTGATGGCGTTCACCGTCGGCAGTGATTCGGTCCTTCTGGGCAGCGGATTCCTTCAAACGATGGATGGTCGCCTGCAACTCTTCTTCCCGGCTGTTCTGTTGTTCCTTCTGTTGCAGCATGGCATTGCGTTCTAATTCATGATTCTGCTCGAGGTCACGGATCTGACGTGCCTGTTCTCGAATTTCACCACTGAGCGTTTCAATCCGGTTGTCTCGCTCGTGGGCTTGGTCCTCCAACTTTCCTTGTTCGCTGACGGATTCGTCGAGGCGCATCTGCAGCACGCCTAGTTGTTTCTGATATTGTTCGGAGGCAGTTTCGGCCTTCTGAAGCTGTTCTCGCAATTCCTCGATGAGGGCGGCACTCTGGGCCCGCGCCTCCTCCTCGGAGGGGTCATTCGAGATGCGCGGGACGTTGGACATGCTCAGGTTAGAACGACCGGGTTTTCTAGCAGCAGCGCGCGCGGAGACGGGGGTTGAACCTCGGAGGGAGGGAGAACGGTTGAGACCGTTGGTAGCAGTGCTGGGCGAACGTGCATGTCCTCGTGTGGTGGAACCGTTGGTCGAGGGCGGATCTGCGGTCGATGATTTGCTGGAATTGCCGGGGGTTCCAGGCTTGCGAGGCGTCGTTGCTGACATCGTGCAGGTTCCCAAGGCCCGTGGACTCGGCGTGAGAGGGGAAGTGCGAAGTATATGATTAGGGGATGGGGAGGAGTCGAAATTCAATTAGCGGAGTGTCCACTCTAGGGTCAAGAGAAGGTTGGGGGAAGAGAGTCCAGGTGTGAAATCAGTGGCGGTCAGAAAGCGGAAATTGGTGGACACGGGGTGGAGATGGGGTGAGGAAGTATGTAATGAAGGTTGTCAGAGGTTGAGTGATCGCCACATGGCTAATGGAAGCGTGGAACAATCATCGAAGACGAGAACAGACTGGAATGGAGGAAAGAGGAATGGAAATGGCCGATTGCAAAAGGAGAGCGCGCCGGGTGCGAGTCTTATTTTTGTGAGGAATGCGGGCGGACACTCGCACTCCCTTACTCTAATCTAAAAATATGCTGGGCAGACTCGGTGGTTTTGGGGGCCAACACTTAAGGACACGAGACACGAGACTTTAGTTGGGACCGAGTAATAATAGCACATGAACCATACAAATAAACTCCTGTAGAACAAAGCAAACACGAGGTCTGATGTATAATTGGGAGCAATGCAATGCGAAACAGGGTGAAGTGATGCCTGAGGTTGCACTGTTTACCGTTTCAGATACATGTCAGGTGATATCCTATCAGGTGATGTTAGTGATCTGACATGGTTTTGGTAGGCGGTGGGTACTGGCAGTACATAGCATGGAGGAGCCCACCGCAACGGGAAACAACGGGCAACCGCCAATGAATCGACTAGGACTCAACTTGAAGTCTCCGCTCTATCCACATCCACCGGAACGCATTCCAGTCTACCCCACCAGTTGAACTCAAGCCGACTAAGGTTACTCGTACATCAGAATGGCTGGCAAGAAGAACAAGAAAGGCGCCGATAATGTCAGTCTGGTCGCATTTACCCTATACATTATGAAGATAATCCCTGCTAACATATAATTTTCTAGATCAATGCCCGGCTCGCCTTGGTCATGAAATCTGGCAAGGTCACTTTGGGCACAAAGTCGACTATGAAATCACTCCGTTCGGGCAAAGCTAAGCTGGTCATTATTGCGGGAAATGCT
The DNA here is from genome assembly GCA_031761475.1 of Penicillium pancosmium. Classification (NCBI taxonomy): domain Eukaryota; kingdom Fungi; phylum Ascomycota; class Eurotiomycetes; order Eurotiales; family Aspergillaceae; genus Penicillium; species Penicillium pancosmium. The sequence continues at coordinate 80,237 of JAVMSB010000065.1, read as the reverse complement.
CCCCCTCTGCGCAAGTCAGAGCTTGAGTACTATGCCATGCTAGCCAAGACGCCTGTCCACCACTTTGCGGGAAATAATGTGAGTATGAGTATATCCGTGTACTTACAAATCAACCTGGAATCAACGAGAAACCAATCATGAAATACACTGGCCTGATGCTGATGCTGATGTTGATTACAAATAGATCGAGCTGGGAACTGCCTGTGGCAAGCTCTTCCGCTGTTCCACCATGGCCATTCTCGATGCTGGTGACTCGGATATCCTGGCCGACCAGAGAACAAAGCAGGGGATGTAGCAGGGTACAGCAGGGCGGAATATGTACTCCGTGATGATATGCATGACGATCCTCTCTGAATGAATTATGGACCAAATGGACCCAATTAGTCCCACTTTTCTTCTTCTCCCGTACTGGTAGCCTTCGTTCAGTACTGCCACCTTGTATTTCAGGCTCCCATCGCTAGGCGATGACTCAGCTGATCAGCTCGCCTCGGAACGTGGTTGGCCCGATTGCTAGGGCTTAGGGCTTTTTGCCACTGAACTGCTTGGAAATCAAACAATCCCGTGACCCGCTGGCCCTTTTCTTTTCTTTCCCTTCGATCCCTCGACACCAACCGACATCCAACAACTAGTTCGCAGGAAGTGCCCGTCACCTCATTTCCGCACTCAAAATGGCTCGCCGTCCCGCACGTTGCTACCGTTACTGCAAGAACAAGGTGCGTTGCGACTTTTCGTGCTCCCGGAGGATTTTGTGTGCGCAAGCTCGGTTGTGGGGGAAATCTGGGAATCACCACGACCACCATCACCACCACGCTCGCCACCCTCGTTATCGATCAAATCTCGTCTGCCAAGAAAAGGAAAATTGTGAACGACTCGAATATACCATCACCATCCTCGCCAGTCCCGTTGACGCGCAGGTTGCGCCATGGCCAGACATCATCTCGCTAGTTTTCCGGTCCGAGTCGTTCACAAGTTTCCTTGATTTGGAAGGGGAAATTCGTTCGATGATGAAATGGAAAAATTCCGGCATACATCCAAGTTCAATATACTGACTTACTTCTCCTTTAGCCGTACCCCAAGTCGCGCTTCAACCGTGGTGTCCCCGATGCCAAGATCCGCATCTTCGACCTCGGTCGCAAGAAGGCTTCCGTCGATGACTTCCCCGCTTGCATTCACCTCGTCTCCAACGAGTACGAGCAGCTGTCCTCCGAGGCTCTTGAGGCCGCCCGTATCTGTGCCAACAAGTATGTTCCGCCACTATGCGCTTGAACCATCCCACGCCATCGACGAGCCAATCCGCAATATACTAACGTTCTTTCCTCCAGGTACCTCGTGAAGACTGCCGGTAAGGAAGGTTTCCACCTCCGTGTCCGTGTCCACCCCTTCCACGTCGTCCGTATCAACAAGATGCTGTCGTGCGCTGGTGCCGATCGTCTGCAGACCGGTATGCGTGGTGCCTTCGGAAAGCCCCAGGGTCTCGTCGCCCGTGTGAACATTGGCCAGATTCTTCTGTCCGTCCGCACCCGTGACTCCAACCGGGCCAACGCCATCGAGGCTCTCCGCCGCTCCATGTACAAGTTCCCCGGCCGCCAAAAGATCATCGAGTCCAAGAACTGGGGTTTCACCCCCGTTCGCCGCGAGGAGTACGCCGAGCTCCGCCAGGCTGGCAAGCTCCGCCAGGACGGTGCCTACGTTCAGTTCCTCCGTGGTCACGGTACCATCGCCGAGAACATGAAGCGTTTCCCCGAGGCCTACGAGAACGTCTCTCAGGCTTAGATGGTTATGGGTTGAATCCAGAATACGAATTCAAGAACGAAAAAATTACATGGATGTTCTCTTAACTGTCTTTCTGTTCCTCCCAGCTTGATATCTCGTGTGCAATCTTAATGGAGTTATTCCATGGGTATAATTTTTTTCTTTCGTACTAGTAATCTCGTCTGGGGTACCTCATAGTAAATTTTTGTACATTGATACTAATCTCTATTCGGAATGCACGTATTTTTAATAAGGATAAGTATTCCGATATCTTCAGTGACGTATGCCTCAGTTGCCCAGGCGTCCAAATTGAATTTAGCCCACAGTGAAGTGGACGGTAGAGATGAGCTCCATCGACGGCTTCCACATGGGTACGCGGATGGCTCAAATTCTGCTTTGCTTTTACTACTACGCCAAAATGAAAAGATTCGTTCTATGAGGATGAAAATTCCTAAGAGAGAGAAAGCAGCCGTTCAGGTGGTCTAGTACTACTAGTAGTATCCTTCGCGAGTTGAACTTAGTCTAGAAATATATATGCCGAAGGGGCAAAAATTAGACGTCCACGGGTTGGAGCACTCAATTTCAAATTCGGAATTACGCAAGTTCAAGTTGAAAAGACTGAAAAGAAATATTGAATTCAATGAATGACAAATTGCTTATTATTTCTCGATTATTACAGTGAAAATTAAGTAGTACTAGTACTTCAACTAGATATAAACAGCGAGAGCTACAATTGAGGCGCGGGCGTTCCACAGCGTTCCACATGTAATTCTCCAGCGACTGGGGAGGATAATTAGTCTAACTCATGGCAATAGAGGGGTGCAGTAGAACTTCAAATTTTTTTTGACTTACCTTGTGCATCCTCCGGAGTACAAGCGTCCTTCAGACAGATCGTCAATGTGTCCTTGAAAGCCGGGCTTGGACAGGTGCATTTATTGTCGTAGGCCGAGATACAGCCTGCGACAGAAGCAGCTTCCGACAGGCATCGAAACTTCAGACAAGAGATATTAATGAGTATCATTCTGGAAAGAGAGGAAATATACCCATGCAAGGAACATGGCACTTCGAGATGTGGAGCTTACCAGGCAGTTGCTAATGTTGTCAGGGTCCACGGTAGAACCGCTTGCTTCGGCGGCAACGAAGGACAGGAAAGCCGCAAGCGGGACGAAGATTGAGAGCTTCATTGTTGAAGACGGGTTCAAGGTTTAAATTCAAGAGTAAGATATGGGGGTTGTGTATAGGGAGGAAGTGTGGAGGTAGGAGGTGACTTCATGAAGACCTTGTCGACACTCCTAGATAATAAATCATTCTCTCAGGGCTACATTCTTTGTTGCCGATGATGTTGTTGTAAACAATTCTGCCACTAGGGTGATCTCCGGTATGGGGGGTTGATCTGCAGGAATGTGAAGCACCAACAACTGCCCGCGGCTTATGGAACGCCAAAAAAGATTTCAAAGGACAGTCGGCAGGGAAATATAATTGATTTGATTTAAATTACCATATGATGGCCATAAAATCTTCGAAGAAGCAGCCTAGTAATTGTATATCTCAATCTTTCAAAGCATCCAGGACCCTTCGTCCCCAAGATCTTGATTTTGTTGACGTTTCATCAAGGGTCCAGTGGCGTCTGCCCGAGAAGTCAATCTCATCGAGTGAAACCCTAAGAAAATGTGAGCCAGGTAACCCCTGAGAATCAATAACTAGAAGTTCGCAGTCTGACTCGGACTCACCACTTTGTTTTAAACCACCATTTATAGCCGAAGAAGAGTGCGAAGAAAACCGGAATACTGATATATGAAGCGATGAATGACTGGTAGTTGAACGGGGTTTCAAAGACAGTGAATCCCTGGATCAAGAGCAGGAAAATATTAAAGAAGAAGTTTCCCCAATAGATTAGAGTATGTCCAGGGGCAGTAAACGGGAATGTTTGAATATCAATATTCTGCTTCTTGGCGGCGGCGCGAACTCTTAATTGGACAAAGGTGATTGTCGCCCACGCAATGTAGGCTGCTGTACCGCCGAAAGAGGTGAAATACGAAAAGAGGCTCCCGGCGGTTGTTGTTAGGGACATCAAACCCAGGAAACCCCACATGTTGGAGAATATAATTGCAAGATATGGGACTAGATCATTGTTAGCTCACTGGGCGAACCTGACTTTTCTTCTTGGTAAACTCACCTCCCCTGGAGCTCGTGGTTGCAAAAAGCGAGGGTGCTTTTCGTTTCAGAGCTAGAGAGTAAAGAGTGCGAGACTGAATGTAGACTACTCCATTGGCGGCTGAAACAAACGCAATCAATATGATGGCGTTGACAAAATGACCGGATGATTTCCATCCTGCGAGCGTGAAGCCGATCGTGAATGGAGAAGATGCTGTTTTGGAGTCTGGGTGTACTAGGCCATCTGAAGTTGAGGGGCAAATCAAGCCTTGGAAGAAGGACATGCCAATGAAGACAACTAATATTCGATACAGAATGGACTTGGTGGCCTTTGAAAAGGGTCAGATTTCGCTTTTGAAGTTAATTCAGTGACTTACGCGAGGGACGTCGCGCTGGGGATTTTTCGACTCGCCAGCTGCAACTGAGACGATTTCTGTACCGACATAGTACGCTGCGGCAAGAACAAAGACTTGACCAAATCCATTGATCCCATTTTGGATTGGACCTGTGATTATTTGCAAGACGTCAGTTGGGAGTAGAGGAAGGAAGCTTCAAGGGAAACACTGACCATAAGGTGGTGTCCAGTACCTGAATCCGATATAGCCATTGCCAAAGGCACCGACATCGGCAAGGATGCAGATGAAAAATAGTACAATGAGGGATATGAATTTGAACATGCCAAAGTAGTACTCCGTCTCTCCGTAGAAGTTGACACCGAGGGTGGTCAAGATATTGAAGAATACGAAGAACAGGATATACCATGCCCAGACAGGAAATTTAGTGTCAGGGATCCAAAACTGCAGGAATACCGTCGCATTATTCCAGTCTAATACCATGTCAGCCAACGGCCAAGGGAAGCCAGATAATAGCACATTTACCAGAAGCCAAGAAAACGCTCCACATAAAGTAGTAAAGCCATGACATAGAAAAGCTGAGAGCTGGATCCACAAATCGATCGCAATGCTATGTCCGGGTATGAGAATGATAGAATGGCCATTTGGGAGCGGAAATATGTACCTCGACAAAACCTCCATGGACTGGAAATAATGTAGCTACCTCGCCCACGCTTTGCATGAGAATCCACACAGAAGCACCTTTCATTCCAAGGTTGGTCAGTTCGAACATTCGATAAATATCTTCACGTCGATTGATAAACATACCAACTACGGAGAAACCAATCAACAGGCCTAGAGGGCCAGCTTCGTATATACCATATCCAAGTCCGTAAAAACAACCAGGTCCAATGATGCTGCCCAAAGCAATGATCATAAACTGGCGACCCTTTAGACCTCGACGAAGACCATCGTCGATAACATCTCCGGAAACGTCACGGATCGGTTCATCATGCGCGTGGGCCTCGGTCACAGTCGTGCCATTTTTGGACGATGCTGGCACTTCAATAGAAGAATCTGAACTTCCGACCATCTTGTTCGTGCAATATCCCACCTTGAGGGAAGCGATACCGGGAGGCGCAAATTTTATACCAATGCGTCCAAACTATGAGAAAGAATATCTGCCAAGCACGTAATGAAGCTCGTTTAATTACACTGGTTTAGTTAGTCTTCTTTGAATAGAGGCTTGTACTAGCTGCCAGGATGGATCTATCGGAGGATTTCTAGGCCATTAGATTGGTTGTCTTTGGGGCGTCGCGGTTGTTAGCACGCCATAGAGGAGTTTAATTCGCGAAAAATAGGCCGAGGCATCGGGGCTAGAAATCGGGGTAGAGTGAATATCTTCTGAATATCAATAGTGATCGCTATTTCCTGCTGCATTAGGAAGGAGGATATCCATGATCATTGCTTACGCTGTAATTCTTTGGGTGGATGCACCAAGTCTATATTCGAAGAGCCAGTGACGCATACTACTGATGTGAGTTATCTACCAATTGAAGTTCGATAATAAAGAACAGCCGATTATTTCGTCATAAAGATTGGGCCGATATAGTAGAATCTATTGCTGATTGTTGATTAAGAAATATTGATCAAATAGACTAAGACCTACCGTTCTGAAACACGCGGATTCTGATTCTCATGCTTTAGCAGTTCAAACTTTCGCACCACCTGCAATGTTGCATAAAAGCTGAAAGGCAATGCCAGGAACCATAAGCCGAAATTGATACCAGCAGTGATGATTAATGCCGTGGGCACAGCTTGCACACCAAATCCCACAGCCACTCCAGCCGTCTCGATGCCCCGTAATAACGAACTATATCGAATCTGGTCACCAGGAGAGTCCGAAAGATTCCCAATGCACCAGTATATATAGTTCTCAACTATACCCAGACTAATACGTTCAAACAGGAAAAGACCGAATCCGCGACCGAATGCACGTTGGTCGGACCAATCTAAGACAGGCTTAGTGCGCCTGTACTCATTCTGAATGATAATCGCCCAGATCCAGGTTGCACTGTTAAGCACCGCAATCAAAATAAAAGTGGTAATAGCTCGTACTTTGCGGCTCTTGTGCCACGGCAGGTCAACAAGTGTGCCGCCAAGCCACGTCGCGAACGTGCCAACCACGGCATTCATGAAGCTTCCCAGTGATCGCGACCTCACTGTGAAATAAGTCGCCAGATATGTACCAGGATATGCCTGAATCCACCCAAAGTACCAGAATAATGGAACCAGAAGAAGAATTGACTTGCTAGTACCCAGTCGCCACATTGCTTTCATCTCATCCCGCCAATGAATGTTGCGAGGTGCTTCGATTTTAGTATGATCATCTCGTTGGACCTTGTCAGGGTTTGAAAGGAGCAGACCAATGAATAAACCCAAGCACTGAATTGCGATGAAAGCAAGATAGGTCTGATAGCCGACTTGTCCACGCTGATTGACTTTGTGGTTGATCCCAAGGGCAACAGCGCCCCCGATAATATTGCCAAAGTTGCGGAATGTAAACCATGTAGCAATGTAGCGACCCCGTTTGTGTTGTTCTGGATACCCTGTCGCGACGGCCCCTTCAACACTCCAGAAGAAACCAGCACTAATACCGCATGTGACAGAGCCGAGATAGACAAGCCACGTAGCACCGGTTCGATTGTTCAGATATAGACCAGCGGCGTAAAGTGGATATCCTATTGAACCTAGAGATAGGGTCCAACGGAAGCCAATGGCATTTGTTATCCACGGGCCGGCAAAGCAGGTGATGGTCATAAATGCATAGAGAAGGGCGTTGGCGGCGTTAACTAGGTCAGGGCTCTGGGAACCGCCGACACCGAGTCCGTTCATAGCGCTCCATATTCCCGGTGCACAAAAGGCACATAGCCCGACGACTAAAATTTGGAAAAGAGTACTGCGAAAAAAAGGTGTTCGGTCTTTATGCTCCATCGACGTTTCTGAAACCGGTTGAATATCAGTATCGATATCAACGATTCCTTCTGATTTTGATGCAGTCACCATCGTAAGAAGAATATGTCGAAAATAACACGGAGAAAAGTAGACTAGAAATTAAAATTTGGTGAATGGATATGGAATCGCTAATATAGCTTCATAATTATCTTGGCGTCAGATCCCAGGGTCTTGTATCCCCGCAAGCACGTATGCGCATGGTAAAATGACACAATATGATGTTGCCTCGGATTGAATTTGCACGACAGCCGCCCCCAAGAAAATTATTCCGGAACGCTGTATTTGACTGGTCCATTATCGCCATCCAATAGTATAGTTTGGATATCGTCATTTTGGTGTGAATGAGGAGGTTCTCCTCACTTGGGCTGGAACATGCGTCTCGGGTATTTAATAGCAGAGCCCGAATCAAATGATAACTAACCTCTCTCAATACTACTGCATACTACCAGTCGATGAGAAAGATTCATCATGGCCACAGTTACAGAGCAGATAAATATTGAAAAGCTGCACCTCAGTGATACAAAAGCCACCGCAGTCTCTTTCCAGCCCTTTGAGCTTCCGTCCTCTAACCAACGTGTGCTTGGGCCTCCACACCCTCCTAACACAGTGATCCCTCTCGGCCTGCGTCTCACAAACGAATATTCTTCACCAAAGCTAGACGCCATTGTGGATACTATCAAGACTCTTCAAGAGCGGGACGGAATTTTCACCAAAAAGCTCGCGCGCCACGGCACGTTACTGTTTCGAGGCCTCCCCATTCACAATGCCGAAGACTTTAGCAAGTTTGCCCTTGCCTTTGGGTACAAGCCACACGAGATCATTGGCATAGTTGTTGACAGACCTTTACTGGCACCTAATGTCGCACCGGCGAACGAAGCACCGAAAGAAGTACTCATTTACAACCACAATGAATCTCCACAAGTTCCTCACGCACCGGAGTACATATTTTTCTATGGCCATCACGCTCCAAAGAGTGGAGGCGAGTCGCCCATTTCATCTTCGCTTGAGCTATTTAATCGCGCTCAGCAAGAAATCCCGGACTTTATCGCAGAGATAGCAGAGAAAGGAATTCTCAGCAAGGTGACTTACAAAACCGACAAACAATACGAGGGAGGCTCGACTCTTCGACAAGCTTTCGGTAAGGAAATTGTAGAAGGAGACGACGAGGAGACCAAAAAGCGAAAAATAGAAGCGCAGATTGAAAGATATGGACGGGGGAAATTCACGACCTGGGAGTGGACAGATGATGGGTTGGTGCTCACACATCGCCTACCTGTGATCCGTACTCAACCTGGAACCAATCTGCCCACTTTATTCACAGGACTGGCATCCTATTGGAAGAGGGCGCAGGTTGATCTTGACGCGCGACGAAACGTTACACAGCAACTGTACGGTGATGGCTCGGTAATTCCGGAGAAGTATCTTGCGCATCTGGCCAAGATCACAGATGAGATTCGAGTGTTACATCGTTGGCAGGAGGGTGATGTCCTGGTCTACGATAACATTATTGCTCAACATGGCAGGGAGCCGTGGCAAGGAGATCAGAGTGATCGGATTGTTTTGGCTAGCTTGTTTGATGGCGAGAATGTTCCTGGTCCATATGGATTTGGTGACTGGGCTCGGGTTGTGCAGGCTTCCGCGTGATGTTTCTCTTGGTATATGATAGCATTTCAGTTTAGATCGCTAGTATTATGGATGATTGTTCGATAAATCCAGCCGGCTTCCATATTATAGACCGCTTCTATTATAAAAGGCACTTTCATCTTTTGTATCGGCTGGACCACCTTCCTAGATTCTCACCGTAGAGTATTGGCGTACCAACCCAATCCGAAGACAAAGATCAGTACAAAAATTTGACAGCTCAGTTGACGCCTGACGTCTCATCGCGCCCGATATGCTGACAGCGTTATCTAGCTTCTTTGGCTGCTCGCAGGCACGCAGGGACCCGGTATATACTTGTTGACAATGAAACACATATTTACGTCGATTGTGTTGATGACTTGACGTTGGATTTCGGAGTCTTCATTGATCAGGCAAAAGCCCAATCGACTTTTGCGAGCCTGGAGGTAGCTTCTTTCTAGTGAGTTTCATTGATGATGGCCTGGATCGTGCGGCGGCGATTGTGATGTGTCATGAGAAAAAGAAAACTTGGCTGGTTGAATTGGAAATTCAAGTAGTAGATATGTTTGACACTGGCCACTCTGATCCAGATAGAATCTCTATCAATACCCCGCGGCCTTGCGGGAAGATCGACATGCCGGGTCATGTGTATAGATACAAGGCGAGCAAGTCTCGACGAAGAGGCAAGTATCCGCGCACCAATTATCTCACCAGCACCGAGTGGCAAAAGAGGCAAGCATTGCCTATCGCCCCACATGATCTGAATCCCCCGCAAACTCAACCGCAAACCTGCTCGGAGACATCCCGATGATATTCTGCAGCTTGTACAATGCATCTCAACACCTGAATTGACCATGTCGAATGGTCTTGCTCGTGCAGAGCTGGGATCGCACACGCGCTCGTTTACAGGATGTTCAACGGTATGGCGCCCACGAGATAAACAGTAGTCATTGCTCTAACTCATCCAGTGCCGAAGCCGCCATGTCAAATGCGACGAAGGCCGACCGACTTGTTCTATGTGCACATACTTCGGCCTGAAATGTGCTGGCTATAAAAAGGATATCTTCTTTGACTCGAAAAACTCTGACAGCCGGATTCGCTTTCGCCGACCATTGTTTACGGAGGAGGAACGCATTCATATGAGCGAGTGGCTGGTATCAGCTGCGCCGCCGAAATCAACACATAAGCTGTTAGCACAAATTGACGAAGAGTGTGAGAATGCAGCTGTGTCGGAGGAAGTTGAAATATCCTATGGACCGTTTGGGGCATTTCGAGCGCAACCGCCTCAAACAGTCCAAGTTGTCTCTCCATCTCCGTGCGACCGACCACCACCTGTCGAGGGATCAGATACGACGACAGAGTTGAGTCCTCCAGAAGATGTGATACCGATGATAGATCCATTTCCGGCTACATCTGTCATCTCGGCATGGTCTCCAGGCTTTATGCAATCGATTCTGGGGCAGCCTGACGGAGATCCGAGCTCCTCGTCCCCAGATCTTTTGGATATGATCATGGACCAAGTTCCTTTTAATAATCACACTATAGATCCAGCCGACTGTCAACTAACTTCCATAATATCAGACTCATATTGCAATCCTCCCATCTCTCCTCCTTCTCTTATTCCTGTGCCGGGTGGGACCGATGCCCTTCCACAAGACGCGGTGTTTCTTCTCAAACATTATTCATCCACCGTTATCAGTCTGATGACACCTGTCAGACATAAGAAGACTCCATGGCATGTCCTCTTCATTCCGCATGCGAAAGACTGCCTTGCTGCACTCGCACTGGGCGAGGAACTAAATCATGCCAGTCTATGCGCATTCTATGGCACACTGGCTACCAGTGCTTTTAGCCTTGGTGGTGTCTCCCGATCTCAATCCTGGATTGATCAAGGACATCGATACCTGCGCCAAGCACAGGAACATGCCCGAAAGATGCTCATGGCTGCCTACAACATCCCCAAACCGGCCAAATACAAGTCGACTTTAATGGCCCTTCTTACTATGATGCAGCTGTCAAACTTTTGTGGAAATCGAAACGAAGCGGAAGGGTACTTCTTGGAAGCAGAGAAATTCATTCGCTTGAAGGGGCTGAAGCGGAAGAAGTCGCGAAAAGTCAGACTGCTGCATCACTGTTACGTCTTTGAGCGGATGTTTCACGAGAGCATCTTTCTTGGTGGAGCAAATTCAAATCAACGGAGGCACATTCGCCGAGCTATTGAGTCTAGTGGACTAGCTCCGGCAAGTGTCGATGGATTGTCTTTCCGTCTTTATAAGTACAATAATTTGCATCAAGAGATGCTGCGTGTCAGAGGCAGGGAAGAGGGAGAAAATGATCTCCATCTCGAACGACCTGGAACATTTTCAGCAACACTATACCCAGAGATATTTGGAATTCCAGAAACTTGGATGATTCTCTTATCGATGATTATTCGACTCGGAACCGAGAAAGATGCCGCAGAACAGCAGAACAATCCGAACGAGTTAAATCTCAAAGATTTCATCGATCGTGCAAAGGCACTTGAAGACTATATTAATCATCTTGAAAGGCCAAGCCAAATCGCACCTGGTCTCGGCACCCATCAGTCGTCCGTCGATCAGCATATTCTGGAAAATATGCTTGAGGCCATGCGGCAGGCCTTGGCTATTTACTTCTATCGCCGAATTTACGATCTGGATGCATCGATGCTGCAAAAAAAGGTAGCTGATGTACGTGACTGCCTACTGCAATGTGAATATGCCGATTCGAGCGTGGTGCACGGCTCCGCTGGCTTTATCTGGCCAGCATTTATTGCAGCCTGCGAAGCAGAAGATCCTAAGGTACAGGAATCGTTTTCTGCTTGGTTTGAGGTTTCAGCACAGCGCAGTGGGCTTTCATCCTTTGCTCAAACTCAGGCTTCGATTGAAAAAGTATGGGAGGAGAAACGCAACTCAAATGGCAGTAGCACGACTTGGGTCGATTTAATGAAGAGGTCAGTAGCTTTACAACAATGATAATGGTTACCACTAGAGATTAGAAATCTTCCTACACTTAGAATTATAGATTGACTTGATATTTAAGTTAAATGCACAACAAATAATCGTGTTCCACGAAAGATGCCCAGGTGATATCTCAAAAGTTTATTTGTCTTCTCTGAATTCAATAATGTGACTACCATCCTAACCGCGCTTCCCCGCAGTATTTATTTTGTTTTCTTTTAAAGACCTTTTCCGAGCGAACAGCGTGTCATCTGGTACAACTGCAGACTCCCTAGTTTATTGGATCCCGATAAAGCAATGATAGGTGGAGATAGGCCAATATTCAACGGCCCTGTGGTGTCTGCAAGTTTAGGAAGGCTTCCCCGACAAACCCCACATTGGATTAGAGGAGTATGGGAGCTCTCCTCATTTACTTATTATCAGCAGCCCACCAGAAATTATGAAAGGAAAAAGATTTATTTCATCCATTTCTTCTCATTTATCCCTCTCCTTCATCCTCACACCTAAAATGGATGTTCCTGGCATCGCGTTGGTCACAGGCAGTGCCTCTGGTATTGGCCGTGCCTGTGCACTCGGACTGATCAGAGATGGAGTTTCTGGTATTGCTCTCTTAGACCTGAACCAACAAGCATTGGGGCAAATCAAGACCGAAATTCAAGCAAAGCAACGAGAACTCCGCCACACTCGCCCTGCCCGAGTCGAAATCTTCCCTACAGACGTCGGAAATGAAGCACGCGTGAATGAGGTCGTCGAGACCGTCGCAAGAACATTCGGACGTATTGACTACGTCGTCAATGCTGCTGGAGTTGCCATGAAACACCCCGGAGGCACAGCGTTTGTGGAAACCGCTGACTGGGACCGTATCCTGAACATCAACCTTAATGGCACATTCTTTATCCTCCGAGCTGCGGCCAAGATCATGCTGAAACAAGAGCCTATCCGATCAACCATTGATGGCCGAGCTCTATCGAAGGGCTCGATAGTCAACTTCTCCTCTATTCAGGGTGTGGTTGGAATCCCGTTGTCAACGGCCTACACAGTTTCGAAGCATGCCATTATTGGTCTCACAAAGACGGCCTCTGAGGACTATGCAAAGGATGGACTACGGATCAACGCAGTCTGCCCCGGTTATACAGAGACACCTTTGACTACGAAGTCTCCTCAGATCCTCCAGGCGATGATGGAAAGAATTGGGACAGCGGTGCCGATGGAGCGGATGGGCCGACCGGAGGAGATCGCAGATGGTGTGATTTACCTATGTGGCGGAAGGAGCTCCTTTGTGACTGGAACTGCCTTGATGGTGGACGGTGGATATACACAGCGCTAAAGATTCAATGTCAGATTGCTAGATTCAAATGATTAAATGACCGTGTCAAATTGAATATACTATCTTCACTCAGTTTTGCATTATTTGTAGACGCCCTGAGACATTTAGTAAAGTGAACGGAAGAGTATCAATATTTACCTGGAAATTGACTCCGGTTTTTATCTTATTTTAAAAATCATGGGGGTTGAGTGCCTTTATAGTGTTGGCACCGCTTCCGGATGTGTGACCTCATCACCCGTCCAAAGCCGTCATCATCGACTACATTACTATGTTAGGGGAGGGAGGGCCAATGATTCCGACCAATAGTGAAATACTTTTAAATAATCAATGGGACCTTGAGTGATTTTACAAATTTATAAGACGTGGGATAGAAGACGTTCCACGATTCGCCCGACAACGATGCGCAGTGCTAGCATTGGACCATTGACTTTTCTTAAAATCACCCGCCAACCATTATCCGTCCTAGGAGTGCAAATGAGCCGTACCGGGAGAAGTCCGGCTTCCACATTACTCAAAGCTTTGCAACGACCTGTTTCATCCCAAGCTAAGCAACGAATAAGCCCCGCACAGCAGCACAAGAGTCATCCCCAAGGAATAAACCGATTATCGAAGGCCAATATGAGCAACCAACGGGTACCAATTGAACCACAGCGAGTGGATGCTCCTCTTACTCAGTCAGCAACATTCCTGGTTGTGACTGCGACGAAGAAGCCAGATTCAATCAACACAATCCGCTCAACGCTTGCCGGTCTAGATAGTCTAGCGAAAAATGTCTCTATTCGAGACCTGAGTGCGCAATTCGCATGCACAGTCGGGATAGGCAGTGACATATGGGATGATCTCACAAGCCTCCCCCGTCCTGCAGAGCTGCACTCTTTCCGTGAGGTGAAAGGCGAGAAGCATATCGCAGTCTCCACGCCTGGCGATTTATTATTCCATATTCGTTCCGAGCGGCGGGATATATGCTTCGAGTTCGAACGCCAATTGATGAACCAACTTGGCGATGCTGTTTCAGTAGTCGACGAGACAGTCGGCTTCCGATACTTCGATGTGCGTGATCTGTTGGGCTTTGTTGACGGTACGGCAAACCCTGTCGGTCCATCGGTGCCAGCTTCCGTTCTAGTCGCCGGAGAAGATACATCTGCAGAAGGTGGAAGTTATATAGTTGTACAGAAATACACACATGATCTGCCTGGATGGGGACATCTTTCTACCGAGCAGCAGGAGAAAATTATCGGTCGGACGAAGATTGATAATGTCGAGTTGGATGACGCTGAGTCCGGTCAGCGATCGCATAAGACGTTGAACACAATCGAAGATGAAAATGGGGAGGAGCATGACATTTTGCGCGATAATATGCCGTTTGGATCGCCTGGCTCTGCGGAATTTGGAACATACTTCATTGGGTACACTCGACGATTGTGGGTGATTGAGAAGATGTTGGAGCGAATGTTCGTCGGAGACCCGCCGGGATTGCATGATCGTATCCTGGATTTCTCGAAACCATTAACGGGGACAACATTTTTTGCCCCATCGGCAAGTTTTCTAGCGAATCTTGACTCGGAGTGAAAGCCCAGGGGCAGATGTGGATGAAGCTAGGGTGTCGAGCAAAAGCTACTACTACCACTTGCCGATGCTTTTAGGGCAAAATACACGAAAAAGTAAACGGTAGAAGAAATTTATTTTCAATCAAAGAGCTATACAATGTCTAAATTCTAGCAAGCACTTGTGGTTGGTCGGTTTTGAAGTTGAATCCTTTCCAACCCTTCTCCTTGCACTCGGCGCATCTCCGGCGGTACTCAGCTGCGTGGCCAGAGTACCTAGCAACACTGCGAACAGTCTTTCCTTTAATGTTTTTGTTCACACCGGTCATCCAGCTGTCAACTTCGTTGGACAAGGATCCTTTGCTGCATTCCACCACATGCTCTGTCCACTCCTCGACAGCTCTCTCTGTTGGCTCCACATATGTATAGTTGTTATCCTTGCAGTGTTGGAGAAGATCGGACACCACCGCAACGGCGTGTTCGATAGTGCGAGGAGCGTTTCCAAATGGTTGATGAGGGCCGAGGACCATAAACATATTGGGCATGGAATTAGCCGTCAAACCGAGATAGGTGCGTGGTCGGTGGTCGACCCAAATAGCCTGAGAGCCTTGCTGGGAGTCGCTGCTACCGACAAGGGGTCGGCCATCCTTGGCGCGCCAGTCGATAGCGCTAAAGGCACCGGTAATGGCATCAAATCCAGTCGCGTAGATAAGTACGTCGAGGTCATGGTGTTTGCCATCATTGGTTCTGATGCCGGATTCGGTGATGCTCTCAACAGGTGTCTGCTGCAAGTCCACGAGATGAACATTCGGTTTATTGTAGACATCAAAATACCCACTTTCTAGAGGAACTCGTCGAGTGCCGAAGCCATGGTTCTTAGGGATCAGGCTGTCCGCAACCCTTGGGTCGTGCACACGTTGGCGGATCTTGTCTGCGATGAAATCCGAGTAGAGCTTGTTGGCTTGCCTGTCGGTGTATGTGTCGCTGAAAGCACCCAGCCACTTAGCGAAGCCTGGTTTGGCATAGATATCCTCCCAAAGAGCGTATCGCTCCTCCTTGGATACCTCCATTGATTTCCGAGGGTCAGCCTGGTGCATAAAGCACCCAGGGGTCTCGGCACAGAGCTGGAAGATATCATCATAGTTTTCCCAGTGTGTCTTCATTTGCTCAAGACTGATTGACTCGTTTCGAAGAGGCGCGGACCAGTTTGCCGTTCTTTGAAAAACAGTCACCGATTTCACACTAGGCTCCTTAGAGACTGCTGTAATTGTTTGAATGCCGGTGGCGCCCGTTCCGATGACACCGATGCGCTTGTTGGCAAAGTCACGCGACATATTGAAATTCTTCGGCCACCGAGAAGTATGGAAAGATTCGCCTTTGAAGCTTTCGACCCCAGGAATCGCCGGGAGCTGAGGCTTAGAGAGGAAGCCCATGCAACTAACGAAGAAGCGGCATTGGTACTGAGCCCCAGTTTCATCGGTGAAGAGCCACTCTCGGCTATTTTCCTGCCAGTGGGCTGACTTGATGCTTGTTTGGAATTGGATATGTTTTGCGAGATCGTGCTTTTCAGAGATGCGCTCGACGTAGCGGAGGATCTCCGACGCGGGGGCAAACGACTCCTTCCAGTGCCATTCGTCGCGTAACTCTTTGTCAAAGGAGAAGGCGTAAGACAAAGACTCCGAGTCAACGCGAGCGCCAGGGTAGCGATTCCAGTACCAAGTTCCACCGACGCTTTCAGCGGCCTCTAGCACGCGGATGCGCCACGAAGGGAACCGCTTTCGCAAGTGATAAAGACTGCAGACTCCAGAAAGACCGGCACCGATGATAATGACATCGTAGTTCTCGACGTTGGTGGAACCCATGGCGAAGACTTATGGGATGATGTGGTATGGGATTACTTTGGGAGTAGCTGATAGTAGTATCTGTGGTCTTTATAGACCCGAGATACCAACGTTCCCGCCATGCTGTCGTACATGGCGGAGTAAATGATGGAGTCGGAAGATTGACAAGGATCGGCGAGACTTTCCTAGCGACTGGGCTACAACTGCCAGGTGTACATAGTAGTATAGTACTACTAGTTATGTACTAACTATGTACTGTAAATATCTCTTGCCAATTGCGTGCGTGGTCGTTCTTCCCCGCAGGTGTCCACTCCACGTGACGGCAAGACTTTCCGAAATCAACATCAATCGATAAGGAAGGTGATGTTAAGGTCACCTTGAGTCAAATTCCTATCCCATGGGATATTATCTGATAAGTGGTGATTCGGGCTCCGGGCACGGGGATGGAAGAGGACGAGAGCGAAGCTATCTACCAAAAGGGGAACCCCAACCTGGAGATGACTGAGGTTGCTCAAGGCTGTGAATGCCCCAGGCATTACACCTCAACATCAGCGGCTCTGCTTATCTGGCTATGAACCCCCAGAGGCGCAACCACCAATGACCCGGGTGGAAAATTCGCATGAAAGGCTGCTTTGTCACAAATCCTCGTCACCACCTTTCAACTAGCAGCTTAGTTTGGTTCCATATCCGCACAGATCAATATTCTGACAAATTTTTTGGAAACCCGCTCTCTTTCGATGTTCACTATTCTGTCAACTGAACACCTTCTAATCTTCAAGATACCCTGAAAAGAAGCGACAATCAAAGAAAATTTTTATTTCGTTCGAGAGATCGCCAATTCTCTCTTTGGGGACCGGGGAAAGATGTGAGCACCTGGGCACAGACCCATCACCCGGACAAAGCAGCCTTGGGAATGATATCCTGAGCAGGAACCGGCATAGTTACAATTTCGTTGGAAAATTTCATGAATCTGGCACCAAAACCCAGTTGAATGAAAAATAAAAAAAACATTCCGCGGAAATTACCCCGCCAGCTTACAGTACGTAGAAAAGCGTGATACCCTAAGAGTGCTCTTTCTCCTTGACAGACAGAATCTCAAAACCCACAAAATTCACACCAGCTTATTCACGTTCCTGATTAATTGAGATCTCACCCCAGTCCGTCCCTACTCTCAAAGGGCCAGACAATCAAAGAGACGAAAATCGATAAGTTTTACACATATCTTGATGGGTCGCTTTGTGACGCGAGTCAGCACTAGATTCAACCGGATTTGTGTTCCTATTGGCAGCTTCTTTTAGCCAAACAACCTTGGAAAGTTCTTGCATAATCCCAGGGCCGATGTATTTGCCACATGACTCTTTATAAGCATGGTCTTCTGGCTCCTCGAGAAATTGAAAATATTCTCTCAATCTTGAGCATGGGAAAACACACCATCCAGCTTGAAAGCCTCTTGCTATACAATCTACCAAACTCTCGATATCTCGTTGCAAAAAGGCTTTCAAATGTCGACATCCGATGAGAGCATAGAGGCGGCTTGGAAAGAGACATACAAGGGGTTAAGCCAAGCGCAGAAAACCAAACTTGATCAGCGAAGGGATGTATTTTGATCTTGTGAAACACGTCCAAGTGCCTTGGCCTGAAGGCTGGCTTAAGTCCTGGGGTTCCCGGGTTTTGGCCATGGATGGTGTAGTTCTCGGCGGCGTTACATTCATCGGGCCTTGGCTGGAGATCCATGGATGTTGACCCGTAATTTGCCATTTAATTCACAAACCACAACAACTCTAGTCGCATTGAAAGAAAGTTTCTATGAGCATATACAACTACTGACCACCCTGCGCTTATGGAGCGCCATAGATATGTGCAGCCCCAGAGATCCTACATCTTATTTCTGTTGTTTTTGGGCTCATCCCCAGGTATTCCAGTCATTCGTTTGTACCCAAAGCCCTTCTTGGTTCTAAGGCCATTCAATAATATGGGAAACTGAGTATATCAATGACCTTGTGAGATTTTGCAGTTATGTATGCGATTCAATCAATTTGGGCCCGGTCGGGAACGAATGTCAGATACAAGGTGATATTTAAAGAATCTCGGACCCAAGAACTATGGAGCGCCGTAGCTGGGAATTGAATTTCATGATATCATAAATTAGGGAATCTAGGGCACAAACTTATTGAGGATGGGCTCATCAGGCTGGGCTTCTGTTTTATTCGATGTTAGATGGTACAGTCGATAGCGAAAATGGCTTCTACCCTTATGCTGCTTTTTCTTGTCTCGGGCCCCACTGCCAAGGGACTAGTGCATTATCTTACCCAATAATAAATATCACAAAAATAGATAGACCTCCTCGATATGACAATACAGGTACAGGATAATACAAGTGACTTACGATCGATGCATCCCTATCATATCGCGTAAAAATTTCCAGCTTAGGTGTTATAGCAAGCTAGATCAGATTGGAAATATCTTTTTAGAAATTGTTAAGGAGCCTCTTAACCCATTAGCGCCCGGCGGCGAAGCCGAAAGGGCAACTACTGTAACACTCTGGATCAGGCCTACTTCCCTTTTGGGCCTAGTGCGGTCCTCGCAGCCTATCTGCGAGGCCTCACCCACTGTTTCCATCTCTTCCTCACACTTAGTATCGCGTATCCAATACACTTGCTTCTCGCAATCAGGCCTTTATTACAACTACCACTAATCTACTAATACATTTCCTAACAAATGCCTTGTCTTCTTGGAGCCCATACACGTTTCCTTCCAGTACATGTCAACTCAGCTGTCAGTATCGACCGTGGTGGGTCCTCACGGGTTAGTAAATTTGCAGTGATGATGATGATCCAGCTTCACCAACTTACACTCTCTCACTGTTTCTGGGCCCCACCGCCAAGCCGCTAGTTCAGAGAATACTCGGGATCACAGCCTCGCGCGTCGGCATGAGACGCCCCACTTACCCCTCTCCAAACACCCTGTATTTCGCCAGAAAGCCCAAGCTACAGTTCCAACCCCGAATTTTTACGTTGACGACGCCATTGTACCTACCTACGTGGGATGTTGGCGTTCATGCCGTTTCTCTCTAAATGGATGGTTTATCCTCAGCGGCGAGCGTTATTGCGGTTATTCAACTGGCGGGAAGCATTTTAAAGGTTTGCGGAGGCTATATCCAAGAAGTGAAAGATGCTCGAGATGAAATTTTATCTCTACAACAGGCGGTTGAAAGCCTCCAAGGAATTCTCCAAGACCTAGAGAAATTTCTTCACAATGACGACAGAAAGGCACTTCCCACCTCTTCACGACTAGTCAGTAACATAACTTGTTGCCTCTCCGAGCTTCGAGCCTTAGACGCGAGACTTGACACACGGACGGGGAAGAGGCTGATGAGAAAGGTGGGATTACGAACCTTAAAGTGGCCCCTAAAGCGCGAGGAGTTGGAACGCATAATTCAGAACCTTGAGAGATATAAATCTCTATTCCTCTTATCTCTCCAAGTCGACCAAACGTACGTTCTTCAAACACGATACTTTGACTCAGCATAACTGATTGAAAAACTGCATAGTTCTCTGATGGTCAACGTAGCCCAAACCACCGATCATATTCATCAAAATCTAGATTTCGGCAAGTTGGAAGGCGTGTTGGAGGCAGGGTTTGGGTCATTCTCCGATCGACATGAAGTACAATGTCTCCCAGGCACTAGGACCGAGCTCCTCCAGCACATTATGGAATGGGCTATGTCACCGTCCCCAAAAGGCATTTTCTGGTTACAGGGAATGGCCGGGACAGGAAAATCCACAATATCTCGGACTGTGGCAATGTTACTCAATGACACCAATCATCTAGGTGCTAGCTTCTTCTTTAAGAGGGGCGAAGGGAATCGCGGGAACGCGAAGAAGTTTTTCACAACAATAATAAGGCAACTAATGCTGAAGATTCCTGAGCTAAAGCCTGGCGTGCACAGGGCACTTGATGATGACCCTGATATTGTGTCAAAATCGCCCAGAGAGCAGTTTAAAACTCTACTCCTTCAACCGCTGCTCAGGCTTGACCAACTTGGCCAACTACCTCGAACGACTGTGATAGTGATTGACGCTTTAGACGAATGTGAACATGATCAAGATGTTCGAAACATTATCCAATTAATACCTCTCTTACAGAAGGCAAAGGCAGTTCGCCTCCGGATCTTCTTGACCAGCAGGCCTGAAATCTCAATCAAACTCGGCTTCTCAGAGATCACGCACAATGAATATCAAGACTTGGCTCTTCATGAGCTGCCTGAAGAATTGACAGCACAGGATATCTATTTGTTCCTGAAGGACCAATTTGCAAAGATCAGACAAGACAGAAATATTTCCCCTAACTGGCCCGGCGATGATATCATCCAACAACTGCTCACGATGTCTGTTCCACTGTTCATTTCAGCTGCCACTGTGTGCCGGTATATCGCAAATTCTAGATGGGAACCTAGATCGCGCCTCGAAGAACTTCTAAAGGACCAAGCTACATATGTATCCAGAATGGATAAGACATATATGCCAATTTTGACACGACTACTGGATGATCAGGAGAGTAATGAGTCAGAGCAGCAACAACTCCTACAAGAGTTCCAGAAAGTAATCGGTGTCATTATTCTTCTTGCTACGCCACTTTCAGTGAATACACTATCAGCTTTACTTGGTATTGGAGCTGAACAGATTAGCAATCGGTTGAATTTCTTCAGATCGGTTCTAAATATTTCTGTTAACCAGGATCAGCCTATTAGGATTCTACATTTGTCGTTTCGAGACTTTTTAGTCCAATCCAATAGCAAATTTGGAGTGGAGGAGCCCAAAAAGCATAGGGAAATTGCTCTTCATTGCCTCGAAACTATGCGAAGTCGTCTTCAGAAAAACATCTGTAACTTACAAAGCCCTGGCACGCGTAGGGCAGACATTGATTCTCAATCTCTCCGGCACTTTTTACCACCCGAACTCGAATATTCCTGTCGTTATTGGATTTACCATCTAGAACACAGCATAATCTTATCTCCTCCGCTACAACTTATTCTATTCTTCCTGCAGGAGCATTTTCTTCACTGGGTGGAAGTATTGAGCCTACTAGGCCTTGTATCAGAAGTGGTAGGGATGCTTAATCTTCTCCAAATGATTATATCAGTAAGTTTATAACTAGCCATATGCGATACACACTAATTGATATAGGACGATCAATACCCTACATTATCTGACTTCCTTCAAGATGCAAAGCGCTTTATACTTAAGAATGGCCAAATAGCCAACGAGGCGCCCCTTCAGGTTTATTGTGCAGGACTTATTTTTGCCCCGCAAAGGTCGATAATTCGGAGAGAGTTCAAAGCGGAGTTCCCCACTTGGATATCCCAGTTACCAAAGGTTGAGGAAAATTGGAGTGCAGAATTAAAGACTCTTGAGGGCCACTCAGGCTGGGTTCATTCGACCGCCTTCTCACCCGATGGCCGGCTACTGGCGTCTGGCTCTGAGGATACGACCGTGCGGCTCTGGGACCCGGTGACAGGCGAGCTGCAGCAGACTCTTGAGGGCCACTCGGGCTGGGTTCAATCGGTCGCCTTCTCGCCCGATGGCCGGCTGCTAGCATCTGGCTCTGGGGATAACACTGTGCGGCTCTGGGACCTAGTGACAGGCGACCTGCAGCGGACTCTTACAGGCCACTCGGACCAGGTTCATTCAGTTACCTTCTCGCCTAATAGTCAGCTGCTAGTGTCTGGCTCTGGGGATAAGACTATACGGCTCTGGGACCCAGTGACAGGCGACCTACAGCAGACTCTTGAGGGCCACTTAAGCTGGGTTCGATCAGTCGCCTTTTCACCTGATGGCCGGCTGCTAGCGTCTAGCTCTGGGGATAACACCGTGCGGCTCTGGGACCCTGTAACGGGCGACCTACAGCAGACTCTTGAGGGCCACTTAGACTGGGTTCAATCGGTCGCCTTCTCGCCCGATGGCCGGCTGCTAGCATCTGGCTCTGGGGATAACACTGTGCGGCTCT